>JAUJPO010071234.1:0-11728 GCA_032270745.1 Tiaropsis multicirrata
CAAACAAAGAACAGCCAACCCCCACATCTTTCCTAAATAACTTGAGGTCCCCCCAGAAGTAAAGGTCCCCCCAAGAATTTTTTTTTTTTCTAGCTCCCAGCTAATATATGGCCAAAAAAAATTAGGTCCCCCCAGACTTTCTAAAAAACAACTGTAAGACTTCTTAAAAGGCTAGTATGAATTTTAAGAAGTCTTACAGTTGTTTTTTATAAGAGCATACTACCATCAAGTAAATTCATTCTCTCTTTTAGATTCAAAATAATCAAAATAAAGTAATAAAATTTTGAAATATTTTTGGAATTTTGTCATTCAAATGTCAAACGAAAATCTCATCACTATGTTTTCATCTTTTCAAAAAACACTGGATGAAGAAAAGACCAAACGAGAGGTATTTGTTTTGTCTCTTCCAAACGAAGTCACCCCTGTCTCAGTGACCCGGTTGAAATTCATTTATTGGTGGGAATGATAGCATGTCCAGAATAAGACATGGAATCCAATGGGGATATCTAAATAAATGGGATTTTTTTACACAGGCAAACCAAAGTCTATCGTTCTTCGTTCGATTAACTAGTTTGTGACGCCTATCTGTAAACATTTCAACGAGGATGTGGGGAAAAGCATCTAAGCTCGACTGAATAATTTTCGATATCTGATTTTCCCTCATCTGATATTTGTTTGTAATATGATACGATAATGAACCTGTTGATAACTCAATGAAATGTTCGTGTCCTTTTTACAAAGGGACAATCAAAAGCATTAATTCTTGGAAAGAATGACAGGCTTAAAATAGTTATTAAAAATATCTCACAAATATTTAGAATATCAAACAGACAGTACAATGTATTGACCAAAAGCTGAGAGAAATGGTTGCACTTTTACAAATGATACATCATAAAGCCGACGAAGAAAGTAAGAAACTAACTTAAAGCCAATTTGACGGCTTTACATTGCTGACTCTGCATGTGTTATTTTAACCTGTCAAATTAGCTTTAAATACAGATTGGTGAGGAAAACCAAAATGTATATCCCTTTTAAGTAAATTATCTACCAGAGTTATATTCGATTTTTCATACTTTGTATGCTACTTGAGGTGTATTTGAGAATTATAGGATCCTTTGTATTCTTCCATCTGTAATTGTGGAATTGCGGTTGCTTCTCTAGATATCAAGAATATATGCAGCAAATCATCCGAAAGCTTTTCAGATATTCTAATTAATTTGAAAGAGTTGACTGACAAGATTCCCGTTGGCCAATATTATAAGTATGCATTTTTTATTAAGTTCTTTGTTTGACATCAATTTTATCACATCATGGACATCTTATTTTATGGTTACATAGGCTTAGCTACTGTAATGTCACTTTTATAATTTTAATTTGAAATTTATTTATTCGAATTAGGTCAAAAGCAACGGTGTTACTGTAATATGTTTAATAAGTTAGCAAGACAGTAGGTGTGACGAAATCGTTCCATTATTTGCCGTTTGAGGGAGAGCTCAATTTGAGTATCATATGATGTAAATTATGTTTATCGACTATCGTACGTTTCAGATACAATCAGCAATGGTCGTTTACACTGCAACGTCTTGTCTTCGTCCACACATATATTCACTACTTAACCACTGAACAATTGCTATCACGAGAATCTGTAGCAAACAGACTTAATCGTAAGAATGCAAACAGTTTTGTGGAAAGGCTCTCCTCGTAAAAGACCTTTCCTCAAATTCTGCAAAACAATTGTCCCCTGATATGTCGATGGTTTTTTTTGTAGTCCCTCCACATGATTTCCACTTATATCTGTATTTTTTTGAAATTTCTGGAAGATGCAACACAACCACCAAACTAGTCTTTCCTAGTAGTTTTAATTTTAAGTAAGCACAAAATTTAAAATTTGCTTATGAATCTTTAAGTTTAGTCTTAATTAAATTATTTTTACAGTGAAATTATGTTGGGAGGATGGTTTCTATTTGGACTTGGATGACTATTTGATTGGCATACTTCAAGTTGCAAGTGAACTTGTAAGTCTCTTGTTTATTTTCTTATTTGATATTAGAGTCTATCTAGAGTGTACACTTTAACTTTAACACGTATTACACGGACAAATTAATGAATTCCTCCCGGGGAATTCCTTTTATGTCTGTTTTCAATTTTCGATCAAATCATGACAATTTTCTTATGTGTACACACAATTGGGCCCTCAAGGAATCTGAAATTTATTGAAGGGGAGGCAGTGCAGTTATCACGCTTGATAGTATTAATGAACTACTTTTAAATCAAATGAATAGCCTAGGGAGTTTTTAGTTTTTTAGAGAAAAAGCTTTTACATTATGTAAGAGTCAGGCTGTTTTTCATTCTCTAACGGTTTGTGCCGAATTCACGTAGGGTTAGGAAGGGCAGGGTAGGAAGTAGGTTCCCCAAAGACTTTACTATATTTAGTCAATGATGATAAATTGAGGGATTTTTTCTCTTTGTGTTATTAATGAAGTAAAAGCACGTTTACACTAGGGCTGAGAGTCCTTTCTTGTAAGGTGAAAGAGAAGACGAACACGCGTCAAAAGCTTTACTTGTTTACATTAAATTTTTTATTTTGTTCTTGCTGCCTACCAGATACATTTTGCTATGTATATCCTGAGTGTTCAGCCTCTAGTGCCCTAGTACCTCACGTGCCCTAAATTGTTCACGTGCCCTAAATTTTTCACGTGCCCTAAATTCTTTTAGCGATATTAAAATTTACTCGTCAAGAAAATTTGGCATCAAAGTTGGCTATTTCAGCTCATTTTCGTCATTTTTTGCGACTTTGTCTGCAAATAACTATGTATGGATGCAGAAAATTGCTATATATACTGGCTTAAAAAAAACTACCCTCAGGGTTTGGCCTGGGGAAAATTAGACGATTTTTTTTTTGAGTGATAATGATTATAGAGATGGTCTGGAGAAAGTTTCAGCTTTACGTTGTTTTTCCACCAAGTCATGCTCAACGACCTCACTAATAAGGAAGAAAAATTTATAAACATCGATCACAAAAGAGGACCACTTCAAAATATCAAAGATGTTTTCCTCACAGTAGATAGAAAAGAGAATTGAAAACAACGATATCCTCCCTGAGAGTACGAGCAAGTTCCCGAGTACACTTCTGATACCCCTAAATTAGACAAAAAGAACCAATCGCCTAAGCCAATTATCCTTAGATAAAAGCTGTGCTAATCATGCGCGGCTGACTGATCAACGAAAACGTTGTTCTTACCAAAACTACAGTAATGGTCGGTGTATTATGATTGGTCTGCAGAGTAAACATTATAAAAAAATGACATAATGTGAACTCCGCGGACCAATCAGGAAATGTTTCGCTCAGTTGGCGAAAGTGGCTTAATCCTGTAATACGAAGAATTTAAAGCACGTGAAAAATTTAGGGCACGTGAAAAATTCAGGGAACGTGAAATATTTAGGGCACATGAGACGTGTGAGGCACTAGGGCATGTGAGGCATGTGATTTAGCAGACATCGAAGTTGCTTGGTTAAAAGTGGCAGAACTTCCGCGTGGTTGGATAATTTTTCCTTGTCAGAACAGAAAGCCAACTTTCGCATGTCTCGAAAAAGATTTTTCAATTTGTGCGAAATGTTGAAGCCATCCTCCAAGGAAACTAAAAAAAATGAGTGAGTCCATATCAATAGAAAGCCAAATTGCAGCTTTCTTTTCTGCGCTACATTAGTGACGCAGGGCGATATTCTTTTGATATTTCTTTGCACGAAGTACATTTTTGAATTAAAATTTCATGTGTAGACACCCAAAAACGTAACAGACCACTGAATCGTTAAAAAAAACGGAAAAGAAATGATAAAGGTACTATTAGCTCTAGTGTAAACGAGGTTTTACGCAAAACTTAAACCTCATAGTTCGAAATATTTGATTTTTACCATGGGAAAGGACTTCTCGATGTTATTTAAAGTTAAGAAACAAATATCTTAGCCTGTATCAAACCCTAATCTTTTATGTAGCTGACGATAGTAGGATTTGTTACGTTTGGAAAAAGTTTGTGTTTTCAAAAAGCATTTACGTGGAAGATCTTCATTGTCACTTGTACACGTTCTTTTTATAAGAATGGTGCTTTTTCGTTTCATGATGAATATTTTTAACTTTTTGGTCGAAATCGTCCTAAAATATTCTTAACGTCTAATCTTAAGTTCTTATCATCCTAAGAGTCTGAAAAACACACTAACAGAGTAATATAAAAACCAAAATGGGCAAGCTGAATGAGCTGGTGACTGGTGTACACAATAAAATCGTCTAAACGTTACAAACCCACACACGGCATTTTCTTTTGAAATTTAAAAATTGGGCCTGTTTGGTACAGGCCACAGATATGGTTTCGGCCTCTCTTTCTTTTGATCAATGTCGCTTGAAAAAAGCCTTCAGTCACGGTCACTTATAAAACATCCCGAAATTACCAAAAAGTTCTTTAATTGGTTTATTACACGTTGAGTATTCCCGTCAAATGAACTTATTTGTCTAAAAATCGTTTTTTTGCAAAGTAGATTAACAAAATCTGAAGTGGGCTTGGTAGCAAAAGAGTTTAAAGAAATAGTCGTTTTGCCTCCAGTGAAGTAAAGGGTTTAAAAGTTATTTGCATCGTAATTTATTCATATTTCTTCTATTTTTAGTCACGGTTATGTACCAATGCAGTGATAGCTGGTGATTATGGTAGGCCATCTCGAATAGGAACGTTTTTATCCGATTTAGATGCAGCATTCAGATTATTGAACCTCAAGAATGATCACTTGCGAAAAAGGTTTGATGCCCTAAAATACGATTTAAAAAAGGTATGTTGGTATGGTAATCGATCGATCGATTGATCGATTGTATTTGTGTAAGTGAAAGAAGAAGTAATGGGTGAATTTAATGAGTGATTGAGACGTAACCAAAAGAATCTTTAAATGTTTAACAACCTTTATTTCTGTTACTTACTACCTTATCAGAAAAAACAATGTCGGATTAATTTTTCGTCGAACTAGATTATTCTTCGGACGTAATTTTCGTCACTCACAAATATTTTCGTCCCTTTTGTCCAAAAAAACGCAAATTTTAGCCTAAAAAAATCTTTTTTTTTTGACTTTTTTTTCGTCGGACTAAATTATTCGTCGGACAAATTTTCGTCACGTCCAAAAAAATTCGTCACTTTTGTCCGACATTTTTTTGTCCGATAAGTTAGTAAGTATACCTCAACACTTTCTTCATTCTTCATTTATCAGGTTGAAGAGATCGTTTACGATTTATCAGTGCGTGGTCTGAAAGCTTTTTCTTCCGTGAAAATGGACGATCATATTGTTGGAGGAGATGACACAGACATGAAATGATGGTTCCATGTTTTCACTCTTCTTATAAGGTATGTAAAAGTGAAGAAACTGAGAAATTTCAAATGTGTTTCTTGCATAGGGTGCTAAAGTTTCTTGACGGCGGAACGGGGGTTGAAAGTATTTAATCTTTTTTTCTATCGCCGTCGAGATAATGGATTAGACTCGCTGCGGGTAGGAATTGTTGTAGAGCATGGCAGTTGGAAAATTACGGGAACTGAGTGTATGTGCTCACAACGTCTGGAAATGGAAGTTTTCTTTGAGCCACGAGCCTTTGAAGTTTGATATCACCTCAGAAGACGTGCGAAGGCACTTTCCAGAAAATAAGATGCGCTTAACGATAGATCAGGTCCATAAAGAGTATAATATATGCGACAGTAGATTTGCTTCACCATCGTGTGTTAAAAGGGGTATTAATTGTTCAGTGTGTGTGTGTGTGCGTGCGTGTGTGCGTGTGTGTGTGTGTTTCACGTCTAAATTTTCGCAACTTCTCAATTTCTTTGGGAAAGGTTATTTCCTTCTTTGCACTTTCGGAAGACATGTTATTAAATTTTGTGCAAGGTTAATTTTACCCTTTTCTACCATGTACGGTAATAGGGAGGGAAATTTTTTAATCACCTCACTTTTTAACACATTTTCAAGTTATAAGAATATTTAAAATCTTTTCCAAAGCTAAGATTTTTAAAGTTATATTCATGGTCTGTTTGGAACTTTTAATGAGTATGCTTTGAAAGGAAACTAAACATTCGTAATAACTGAATTCAAAGGGCATTTCTCAGAACCTTTGACCGTCTCTGATATAAGTTAAGAAATCTGAAATGTTCTTATTTTAGCCCTATAAGTGCCAGAGCTTTTTTACGCACTTCTTTCTCTGTGCCCCCAATGGGGTGAAAGTTAAATAAGTTAAGTTAAGTTAAATCTTTCAAAGCCGCTGGGTTGGGTAAAGTGGTATAATGTTTTTCTAGTGGGGTCATAAAAATCTATTCATTGTTTTGTCATCAATTTTCAATGGTGTGGCTCTTTGTATTTCTTTGTTTTACCACTGGATCGAGAGAGAATATCCGTTTTTCTAATTGGGTGACCATTTTCTCCACTGGGACGAAAAAACGAGTCTTTTTTGAGCGGTTTTTCCGATCTCAATGGGTCACAGACACAGAGGTGTATTTTTGGCTACTCCTAAGGTCATTTTTTCACCAGACTGTTTGACTGTTGACTGAGCATTGGGTGGGTCTCTGCCTTACTCTCTAGACTAAATAAAAAGCACTCCCTGATCTCTCCACCTTTAAACCCGGTTGAAATAAATACAGTATAGTTAATTCGACTAATTTGCTTTTGAGTTTGCAATGTTTTATGTTTTGGTTTTTCTACAAATCAACGGACTTTTTCTATTGGAATGTTTTTTCTTTCAAGTGCCGATCTCGTGGGAAGATAAAGTACGGTACATAATATATTTCAACGCAGTGCAAGCTCTAGCTGAAATAGAGGAGCTAGTGGAAATATATCTGTTGTAATACCTACATGAGAGTTTGAATTCATTACGTACGGTACAACAGAACATTTTTCATTTCTGTACATTTTGATTTTCTAAATTGTGAGATCTCGACATTTGGTGTTCATTAAAGTGCAGTAAATAAGTGAAGCAAGGAGGAAAAAGAAATAGGGGAAAAAAGAGATTTTTATATAAATGGATTTATTTTTCTTTAGCGCCAGATTAATTTATATACACTACAATTAAAATGATATAACGACCATACAAACATACTATCATGACGTTGTAACAAAAAGAAATGGAAGAAACAGAAGAAAAATGTTGTGATTTCATTATTCTCATTTTTGTAGGAACATTTCACAAACGCGCACGCGCTCTTATCAAAAGAAATCAGGACACACGAAGTAAATCTTTTTCTTCTTTTTTTTACAAGAAAAAGGATAGATGCAAATGCTACACAGACTTAGCTTTCCCAGCCCTTTCCCCCCTTCTTTCTTCCAGTACATTTCCCATATGTTTATTATTGTATGCAGGCGCATGACTTTACTGTTTATTTCATTGAATCATAATAAATGTAGCAGGATCGCGATAATTCTCTTTTTATAGGTTTTGTTTGCAAAATCAGATTCTTTTCATTTTATGTTTTTAGAAGTGTCTTTCAATCCCGGTTGAAACATTTGTTTTGTGGTTTACTTTTTCGTTCCAATATTTTCCTGTGACTTTCTTTACACAAGTTTCTTGCAACACCCTTGTGTCACAAACCTGATAGTGCATTCAAAAACCGCGCCCTGCAAAATTTTATCTCGTCCTCCTTGAAAAACATACCGGGTAACCCAGAAAAAGTTTCGGTGTTTCATGGTGACGTGGAGCCAAGCAAATTATTATTTTTGTTCCGTTAGATAGAGGAAAACCTAACTTATACAGTTTGAGTTATGACTTTTTGTTATCGGTTCAGTATTTACATAAAAAAGTGCAAAAACACGTTTTTAATGCTTTTACGGAAGTCTTTTTTGAAAAATTGGCCAGAAATCTTACTTTCTTCTCTTTTTTCTTATTTCTGTTTTACGAGTATTGTTTTTCAAACCATTTGTTGATTTAATACCCTTTTTTGACGTGTTTTTGCACTTTTTTAAAATTTAATTTTAACTTTAAAAGATTATAACTTAGTAAATACTGAACCAAGTTTAGAAATTTATCTTCACTTCCCTATGCACGTCAATTCTTTTATCTACGGTAAATGATTATATCTGTATACTCGAAAAATCGAAACCTTTTTCCGGGACACCCGGTAGATGTATTGGTTGATTGTTAACGATCACAATTTACCGCCCCATTGTACACTGTACTGTTATGTTATGCTATATGTTATTTAAAAAACTAAAATGAATGGTGGTAGAATCGGCTCTTTGGGGCAAAACTGGTTTGGAAAGATTTAACCCACCGCAATTAAACTTCAAAATACAAAACGAAAGTGAACTCGTGGTAGTGTCATATGATCCAATTGATTCAGAGATTGATTTTATCATTGGAGTTGCGAAATATTTTCAAGATTTCAGGCTAAATGTAGCTGATGAAAATATTAGCAATTGAAACAATTTTAGTAATTTACCTCATTTAAGTTTAACCATTTAAAAGTTTATATGCATAGACAGGGGTTTTACTTTGGCTTTTTCCAAAGTTGTACTATAAAGTATAACGGTCAAATAGTAGTCCTGCATTTAATTCCGCTCGATTTTTCCTCTATTTCCTGTATGGGAGGAATCAATTGACTATCAACTAATTTTAATCAATATTATTTACAAATATTGATTATCAATATCACAGTAGGAAAAAAACTTAAAATGTACATTATATTTGAAACGTAATACAATCAAATATAGTTATTTTTAAGAAAAGATTTTTTTCGTATAAAAAGGGAAAATAAATAAGACAAATAAAATAAACCTGTTCCTCACACTAATAAAAACGATCACGGGTAAATAATCAATGAAATTAAATATCTATGAAAAATAAATTTACTGTATACAGTTTCCACGACGCTCATCCCAAAGAAATTACTCCTCTTTTGTCCCCTTTTAATATGAACTTTTTAAACTTTTATTTAGGATTAGAACACTTTAGAACATGTGAAAAATTGAAAAACAGAAGGACGCAATGTTTCTTAGCGAAAAAAAATGTGCTTGTGGTAGCAAGAAAAGGGGGACGGCAAGCGAATGAGCATGGGAAACATGACAGACTGCTTTAATTTACAAAGAGTTGTAACAAAAAGAAAACTCCAACAACAATAGAGTACCTTATCGTAGGCGACTTGAAAGAAAGGGTACAAAAACAGAATTACTTATACTATGAAAAATTCGTATAAAGTCAGTGCGCTCAGCTGTAGGTATGGCTATTTTATGTTTCTCCAGTACGCGAGTAGGACACCTACTTTCTTTCAACTTGTTGTTATGCAAGAGCTGACCAAATCAGCAAAAAAAACTTCTTGCATCTGATATTTTCGAGTCAAGATAGAAAGATAGAGAAGAAGACTTTTTATCCAGAAACAACTCTAAACATAGGACGCAACGAAGACAAAAATAATTAATCAAAAGAACTGCTGATTCATCAAAACGGTGAGTTTTGTTTCTAGCTTTTCATAGGCTTTGAGTACCTGTTTTTCGTGTTTGAATATCTTTAAAAGTTGTTTTTGTATTGAGCTGAAATATTGGTCTCAATTCCTTTCTCAATTTGTTAATAGATGATCAATGAAGAGTTAATGAACTTATTAAACTGAAATTATTAAAATTGACCCAATAATTTTTTTTAACTTTTAGAAGACTATGAAGACCACAGAAATGATAAATCCAATACCACCGTTACCTGTCCGATATTTAAGCACGTCAACTTCTGAATGTCGGACACCTGGTTGTCATTGTCAACGACGTGTTATCACACCTCCTCGATGCAGTTGCTATCAATGTAAGTAATGCAGTAGTTTCATATTGAAATTGCAGTTCTTTGCAATATTTATAAAATTATTGTAATAAATTGTTCTCGCATGGTGCTCAAACTCGGTGAAATCTTCTAAGAAATCTCAATAATCTCAATAACCCATCTATTATTTACATTCTAGGTAAATATTCGCCAACCTATGACACACATAAAGAACGGGAACGCTACTCATCACCATACGGCCGTCATCAACCATCTTCTCATTTTCGACCGATCAAGCATATGACGTCATATGACGATTATCCGTCAATATCGTCGTCGGTCAGAAGCTACCGAATGGAATACGAAAGACGACTGGCTGAACAACAAATGGTCGATTGGTATGAAAACTTCTCAACCAGGTTGAGCAAACAGATTTTACCGTCAACTCTGGTCATGACAGAGAAAAAACCATCGCTGCATCGCCCGTCACCTGTATCCCCTTCATCGTCATTATCGCCGACTTATCGTCAAGTGTCGTCACAAGAATCTGATCTGAGATATCGTCTCGTTTCACCGCGAACAGATGCAACTCATCGTAAAGACTTCAAGCCACAGAGACTACGACAGAAACGACGCTTCCAATGTATGTATTGCGAGAAAAGCTTCGGTAAATCATCACATTTACGAGACCATCACCGAACCCATAGCGGTGAACGACCTTTTGGATGTCGGTTTTGCGGTAAAGCTTTTTCACAGTTCTCCAACTTACGAACGCATCTAAGAATTCATACTGGCGAAAAACCCTTCAAATGTGGTGTTTGCGAGAAATCGTTTACACAACGAGTCACGCTTCGCAGCCACATGCGAACGCACACCAACAGTAAAAGAATTTTTCAAAAATGATGCCTTTAGTGTCATTACGTTCATCAATATTTTTTTCGTTCCATTCTAAATTGTTTTTTGTAAATATAACCTTCATTACTTTTAACAAAAAAGATAACAACCAAAGCTTCAAATTATAACTTTTTTCTCGTTGCTTGCGATTTTTGTCGAAAATCAGTCCCTGAAAAAAATAGCAAAGGGTTCTTTTATTGAACGAGTTCAACTCAGGGTTTGAATTCAGTTCACATAATCCCCATATTTTTAAAAAAATGACAAAAACAGATGGTCTCTATCAAACCCCATTGGGACCCGAATTTTATCATAACCACTCTTTTAAATATTTTTAAACTTTGCAGGCGTCTTAAGGCTTGAACTCGCTTCAACAGCGTTTTAGTTGTTATCTATAAAAAGCTCCAAATTTTTGGCCGCACAATTTTGTGCGCCTTTCAATATCTAAAAAATGGTACCAAATTTGTTAATATACCATTATGAATCAAAAGTTATGGACGCAAATGTAGGTACTGTAAATCCTTTTGCTTTATCCTTTAGTATATTTTCTTTGACCCGGACTGTTTGTTACCTCCAGGGTAATTATTGACACCAAGATGAGACCTCGATACTAAAAACTCATATCCTTCCTTAGGATACCATTCAAGGATTTACTCTTAGAGCACGAAAGACGCATAAATGTGTCATAAACAGTAGTCATTTGACTATCACTCAAAACCGCTTTATTTTAAGACATTAAAACCAAATGCTTTTTTAGAAGGAGTATAAAAAGAGCTTTCTAGTGGTACCAAATCCTTTGTCTATCTCTCATGCTACCAGCCTTATAGTATATGGGAATTAGGGTTTGACCTTGAAGAAAATAGTATGTGGCTGAAATTTGGCACAGAGATCCCTTAGGGTCAAAAAAATTTCAAAAATCATTTTCAACTATCTGATTGAAAAGAGCTTAAAGAGTAGATAACTAAAATGGGTTTATTTGTCAATTTTAGTCCACCAGGGCCCCAAAAATTTTCCCTAAACCTCCAAAATCCCCCAAATTTACCGATGACGTCATCAGTCACCCTTGAAGTTTTATTTTTCGAGACCCGG
>JAUJPO010071245.1:0-11726 GCA_032270745.1 Tiaropsis multicirrata
CGGCTTCCAACTCGATAGAACCCATCATTGTCTCTGTAAACGTTCAAATTTGCTTTCGTCTTGTTGAAATTGGGATGTACTGCCATTCGTTCTTGTTCGTCTCGGATATATATGAATCAAGCCAACAATGTGTTTGATTTTATTAAATTTATTATTTGGAAATATATTTCGAAATTAAATATCATCTTCAGCTCTAAAATATGGAAACAAAGTTAAAATTAAACAATAAAACACATGCAATCAAGGGGGATTTTATCACACAAATAAAAAAATAAAAAATATATATAATAATATAATTGATAGTTCCATTAACAATTGAAGCACGTTGACAAGTGCCGATCCTCTATCGATGCATTTGACTTTGCCCCAACCAAAAATATTTGTCAAATTAGAAGTAACATTAAACATTGAACGTCAAAGTGAAAAGAATTAATCAAAAAAATGTTAAGCGATCATTTTCCAGAATTAATTAATGAGGGTTACAGCGGTTTTGGCGTGCCACCACCAACACCAGAATTAATTATACCTGAGGGGTACAACGGTTTTGGCGTGCCACCACCAATACCAATACCAACATCACAAACATCACCAACAGCAACGCCAACAACAACAAGAACACCATCGACGACGAAAACAACAACAACAACAACAACAGGGAAATTAAAAACGGAGGCGAAGGACATACTTGAATTAGACGTGTGCATGACGTGTAAAGATAGGTTTCCGGTCGTTATGGCAACCTGTTGCTGCCAGTTGGTCCTGTGTATCGCTTGCAGCAAAAACAGGTTGCTGAACATTAAAAAATGTATACATTGCAACAGTGTGAACATGAATTAATTAACATGCAGAAACTTGCTAGAAATTATCAAACAACTTTTTTTTAAATATTTTTAAATCTTTTTTAAACAATTTAAATAAAAATTTTCTCATAATAACAAATGTGAGACTTACAGACTTATGGCAACCTGTTACTGCCAGTTGGTCCGGTGTATCGCTTGCAGCTAAAACAGGTTGCTGAAAATGTATAGACGGATTTCAATGTTTACGTTTTGACGAAGCGACACGCGCATGCGCGAATTTTGGAGGCAAAACAAACCGATCTCGTCAGCCATTTTATAGCGAAAACAGTAGGAGAAGCAAGTGTATCTCTACTGTAACCAAAGTTTTTTTATCTTTTGGCTATTATTATGGTGAGCTCGTGTTGTGCTTTTGGATGCTCAAATAGGAGTGATGAATCCACCAAAAAGAATAATGAATCTGACGAGCCAAAATTGACCTTTTATCGTTTCCCTTCAAAAAACACAAGAAAGGACCAAAGAGAGCAATGGCTAAAGAAGTTAAAGAGAGCAGACTGGCCACAAACAGAACAACAAGTCGACAATGCTAGATTGTGTAGTGCCCACTTTATTTCAGGTAAGATTAATCTTGTTTGCTTTTGATTTTCAGCTACTTCTGGATTCTCTCTGACTGTTATAATTGATCATTGCATGCATAAAGTGTATTTTTAATAAATTTTGAGTGTTGAAATTGTTTTCAAAGCATGAAATTTGTTTTCAAATGTTGAGTTTGTCAGGGGTTGACAGTGTTGAGTATGAAATTCTTGAGAATTATATCGAACAACATAAGAAAATGGTGGTAAATAATCTAGCATTATTTAAATAAAAGGTTTGTTGTTCTTAGGACCTGTATAGTTGAAATTGTACCTGCCAATATTCATAACCAACTGTAATGTAATGTGTTTATATATATAATGGTGTTTGGATATAAGTTAAGTCTTTTTATTTTCCAATTTTTAGGTAAAAAGTCAGTTGACAAATCCAATCCAGACTACGTACCAACCATCTTTAACTACTCTACAGAGACCAGTTCTTCTACAACTAACCAACAAAAGATTGATCGATACGAACGTGCGGTTTCCAAGAAAAGAAAAATCTCAAAAGAACCAGATCATGTGCCTGAATTGGATCCTGAAGTCACAGAGTTGGAAGTCGAGGTTGATGATATTGAATTAACTTCTGAAGGTTAGTACTATAAAACAACATTGACACTATGGCTTTTTCTCTTTCTATCTATCTATGGGAGAGGCAAGAGGCTCGGCCTAGGTCTTCTCACTTTGTGAAGATTCATTTGAAAAGTCCTGAAAAGTTGTGGTGAATATTTGGTCACTAATTAATTAAGATCTTAACTTCAATATTACTTCACTTGTATGTCAAATTTGTACAATATTTCATTATTTCTTTTTTTCTTTCTTTTTATTTAGAAAAAGACAGTTTGATCAAACAATTACAAGGAGAGTTAGAGGCAACAAATGAGAGAGCAAGATTGGCAGAAGAAGAATTAAGAAACGCAAAACTGATGCTTTTCAAATACCGAACTGACCTTCATAACCGAATCAAAGAAGCTAACAGATTTAAAAAGGCAATTCTCAAAGTTGAAAGGGAAAACGTATTCCGCTACAAGTATATATCAAAAGACCCAAAAAAGTTTTTGTTTTATACTGGGATTTCTAATCCTATCTTTAAGATATTGGTTAAACAAATTGAAATTCCCATTGTAATCAAATCACTTTCACTGGCTGATCATTTATTCTTGCTACTTGTCAAGCTGAGACTTGGCTCAACCAACAAGGATCTTGCGTATCGTTTTGGGCTAAGTTTCACAACTGTCTCAAGAATTATACGCCATCTACTTCCAGTCACAGCAAAGTTTATGAATGATTTTTGTTTTTCTTGGCCTGAGAAAATGGCATTACGTAAAAATCTTCCAAATTGCTTCAAACCAAAATATACAAAATGTGTTTGTATAATCGATGGTACTGAAATTTTCATTTCACGCCCATTTAATTTGAATGCTAGAGCACAGACTTGGTCAAATTATAAGGATACCAATATAATTAAGTATTTAGTGGCATGTTCACCAACCGGTGCCATTACTTTTTTGTCAGACGGTTGGGGAGGAAGAGTCTCAGATAAAGAAATAACTGTACAAAGTGGATTTTTGAATTATATTGAACATGGAGATCAAGTCTTAGCTGATTGGTTTCACAGTTTCCGAAGAGATTGCTACATATGGTGGAATACTTATTATACCATCGTTTACGAAGGGAAAGGATCAATTACCTGCAAGTGAGGTTGACCAAGATCGCTCCATTTCTAATGTAAGAATTCATATCGAACGCGTAATAGGACGCATGAGGAAGTTTAACATTTTAAACACAACCATCCCAATATCTCAAGTAGATTTATTGGATGATGTTATGGTGACTGTTTCTGGTTTGGTTAATCTATGTCCAAAAATAGTTGGCTAGTTTATTATGATTACCGTAGATTGCCCTATCTCCGTCACCCCCTCCCTAATTTCGTCACCCCTTATAATATGGCAGAAAATATCAATTAACCCTCTTTGACAGTTAAATATAAAACTTTAACCTTTTATCTTTCCACCTGTAATAAAAAAATCATCAAAAAGGAAAAGTATTGTTTTTAAACAGGGTTGGCGGAATTAGGGAGGGGTTGACGAAGACAGGGCAAATTACGGTAGGTGTTTTTATTGAAGTACATAATGCTCGTTTTACAATTTTTACGTCTCAGATATAAATTGAACTATTCATTTATTTTGAAACATGTTTTTCTTTTTTGTAAATGTTCAACACAACAAAAAACAGCCTTTCGAAAATATAAACATATTATTTATATACTAGTAGTTCTAGTAGGTAGTTCCAAGAAAGAATTTATATGTATCAGTAAAGAATATTATATGAATACACATGTGCGTGAGGCTTTTAGATTGGACCCAATTTTTAAGCAAATTGTGAAATATTCTTTACTGCATACAAACTTTTTCTGGAACATTCTATTTTTATTTAACAAAACAAAACAAGGTTCCTATAATACTAGAATCATAACAAAGACCCAACTTTTTCAAACTGTCCTAATATTTCTTGATTTTCTTAACACAATTTGGGCAATACCATTTAGTTTTTCCAGCAGGCTTTCGCTTTACACTCACACATGAATAATGAAACCATTCGATTTTGCAGGAAACACTATCACATGCAATCATAGGCTTTATAAAGGGTCTTTTGCAAATGCAATACAATTTTTGAAGTTCCTCATTGTTTGGGTCCTTTTTTCGAGTAACCAGCTCAGGTAGAATAACTTTCTTAAATACCTGTTCTATCTTTTCTTGAAGTTTTTGACAGAATGCAACATCCTTTTTGACACGTATTAGGATGGTCTCAGGCTTACTGCCCTTTTTACCTTCAAGCCAAATGAAAAAGTCACTAAAGTCTCTGTTTGTTACAAGCATTTGGAGCTGAACTTGAAAGTAGTATTGATGGTTCTCCTTTAATTTACCGTCCTTGATAGGGCATTTGGAATCGTTCAAGTAATTTGATAAAGATAGTCTATGTTTGTAAGGGCATTTTATTTCGAGTAGGCCATATCCACAACATGTACAATACGTCAATCCGTCAGGACTTGCACCAATGTACGGGTATTCACCATTAATGTGAAGCCCAGTGTTGCTCACAACGAACTGAGTGTGTGACGTTTTTTGTTTTTCATTGTAGCATTTGAAAGCTACTGGCTCAAATTTATTCCCATGGTCAATCGCGTCAGATTTAATGGGCTTCTGATTGTATTGCATGATAGAATTAATTGTTGAAATTGCAGGCTTTTCAAATTTCATTGCATTGGCCAGTTTGCAGTTAGACGATGTGATTCTTCCTGCCCGATGAAGCATCCATTTCTCTGATGCACTTTGATCTTGAGTTATTTCTGTTAAATTTTTAAATTGTGATGTAGTGTTAGACTTTACATAATTTTCATACATTGTTTCACTAATTTGTGAAACTTTCTGATCATCATAGTTTATACTGAATGGATCATAAAAGTTTGTGAGCAATTCTGGAGTTGAGTTTTCCCCACATTCATCTGCTGTATCCGTCTCATCCCCTTCATTAGATTTATCATCGTCACCCAAGTCTAAACTGACACAAGTTAACAATGCGCAATTTGGAGAGGCTTTTTTCAACATTTCTAGAAGTTGCTTGTGATTTTCAGTACAAAATTTGACAGGGTCTGGACTCGCATAACCATCCAATTCCCCACTGAACGGTTTATCATCACCTACCGGTAAAAGGTGCTCTTTTTTTGGACGTTTGAAATGGATGTTTTTAAGTGGAGCAGGATGGGCACGTTTCCTAGCTTTCTTCCAAGGGCATAGAAGGCTTGTGCATGCTTCTTTCTTATTCAAGCCAAGTCTGTTACATGCATCCAGTTTGAACATCACAGCTGCAGCATGAGAGCATGCAGATCCAAGTCTAAAAACAAGGATAAATAACGTTTAAATACTGTGATTACAAGTGTAATATGTAAAGAAAACTACAAATCGATGTCAAACTGATTTTTTTATTTTGCTTTCCCAGCTATGCAAGTGCAATTTGCAGTTAGTATCCAGCCTTTCTTGTGCAGTACAATCCATACTTTGTACAAAGTTGTCGTGGTACCTTGCCGCTGGCTAGGAAGGACCTGTGCTTTCAAATATAGAAAATGAGTATTCGTCTGATGAATATAAATATCATGAACATGGGCATTCAAGAATAAGTTATAAGCCTCAAGTGATTTATAAGCACGTAGCTTAGAGTGTGTGTATTCGCTTGGTGTCTCTATAAGGTACATATAGATATCAGCATACTGAATCTCAGGCATCAAAGACATTTCAGACATCCAAAGAGTTTCATCGACAAAGTAAGGGTCCACGAGAAGAGTTCCATTACTCAAAGTCAACTTTTTCTTGTATCCTTCTTTATCGACGTTTTCAAGATTCTTGTAATACTCAGACCATTTCTCTTTGGCTTTTGAAGACATTTTTTTAACTCTTTTAATTTGTTAAGCTAGAAAAAGAAAGCACTAAAATTCATTACATTACGTACTCAATGTGCACTGAAACTTGTTAGTATTAATCTCCTTATCCCCAACTTTACCTGACCCGCCCTCACGGCACGCACATGGCCAGCATGCGAGATAAAGTTTCCCGCCTTTCTGTAGCCTGAGAAAAGTAAGAGACTAATAATATTCGAGGCTACTATTGCGCATGAGCACACGAATCAAAACAAAAGCCGTGGTTGAACTTGGTTGAACAAACGAACCGATTGTAGTAGTATTCAAAACTCTTTAGTAAGTAAAGCCATTTCTTGTTTGTTTATATTTTGATATTTCGTGAAGAATCAAAAATCAAAACACTGAACATAAGCTGAGAAAGATCAAACCTGAAGACTACTGGCTACTGTTTTACTGCTTTGCTTGTTTTAAGATCATAACAACAGAGGTTTGTCTGTTTTTGTAAACACCGCAACGCGTTTCGCCATTTCCCGCGCTTTTTTTTGCCTCCATTTCCGCGCAGGGGACTAAGTACCACAACAAATGACGTAGCAGGAAATCAGTCTACACATTGCAACAGTGTGAACATGAATTAATTAACATGCAAAAACTTGCTAGAAATTATCAAACAACTTTTTATTAAATATTTTTAAATCTTTTTGAAACAATTTAAATAAAAATTTTCTTATCATAACAAATGTGAGACTTTTTGCAAAGTTCATAAACATCGTGGGAATAAATATATGAATGAAGTCAACAACGTGTTTGATTTATTAAATTTATTATTTGAGAATATTTTTCGAAATTAAATATTATCTTCAGCTCTAAAATATGGAAACGAAGTTAAAATTAAACAATAAAACTGAGCAAAAAAATCCGATCGGTATCTACACATACACTCTATACACTATCATTGATAAACTATTTTTAAAAACATGTACAAATAAAAGGCCATAAGAATACAATGAAAATGCGTGAAATAATTTATAATTCAATTGTTAGTGTCGTACTTTTATATTTATCTTTTGTGTTAAAGGTAGGTTTGATATTTTTAATGTGTGTTGCCTCTAGAGTCATTAAATGACTTTCCAATTTTGTTGTTTGCGCGATGATATCTACATCCTCTATTGTGATGTCACCGCAATTGCTGATATGAGCTGCGACTGGGCCCGTTCTGAGAGGCTCTTTTACACGAGTAATCAAATGCCGGACGGTTCGTCCAACAAACACGCATCACAGCGCGAACATTTAATTAACATAACAATTAAAATGACACCTCATAATACATTTACAAAGATGAACATGAAACAAGACAACATAGATTGCTAGAAAACACAAACTATGCCTGAAGTCCCGGACCTGTGACCGGTTCATAGTGACTTTACACGTGTTACGGGTACCCAACACTCAGTCTCCCTCAGGCATTATTATCTGAAACCGACCCGCAGTTTCAAATACATAAACAAACAAAATAGTAAAATAAAAATAAGAAGAGAAAGAAGCTAAAATATATTAAGAACTGATCCATTTCTGTCCATACAGTTCAGTACAGCAGACGATGATCAGTTTTAGAAGAGACAAAAAGAGAAATGAAAGGAAAGACTGGAGCCAGGTGCGACGCACCGTACTGGAAGAACCTCACGGGAAAAAGAAATAGAGAGAACTGATAATTTCAATCACATTCATTGGCCAAAATGTTCGTGCTCTTTCCAATGGTAAGCCACTTCATCGTGCTTTGGACATGCAAAATATGTCACATACAAAACTGATGATGATAGAAACATGCTTTTTCGACGCGTGCATGAAGAAGGTGAAGGTCTGACCATCACGAGACTCGTTTTTGAGATGACCGTTGAAGATGCCGAAGATTCAACAGTAACGGCGACCTCCAGAGTCTATATTGTTAGACGTATTTACCAAACTGGAGACTGGTTCATCTTGGTTTCCGTCTTATTGGTGCAAGAATATACTTTCTCTTTTGAAAGAGAAATCATCATGGACAATCAGGACAATTGACGTGGATTGAAAAACGGCTATTTTAATAGCCACAAATCTAATAAAAAACAATTCTTTACTTGTGATATTCCATATTCTCCGGGTATCCCCTCTGCCTGTGCTTTTTGCAACTTCCAATATTAATATTAAAGTATTCTAATTGGCTTAAAAGGATGTAAAAATTATGACATTCCTACCAGAACAATAGAATTCGTATCCCCAGTGGAAAAGATTCCGTTGGATTTTATGTCTCTTTATTTATCCCCACTGACAAAAGAATTCCCACCGGGTTACTGAGACAGGGGTGTATAAAATGTAAAATTATTGTTTTTTATTGTATTGTACCATTAACCCTTTAAAGTGGCAATTTCAGTTGGGCTAAACAGGTATACAAGAGGGCGAAGCCCTCCTGCTTTTTCTATTTCAAACTTGAAAACTTGATTTTTGGCGAGTTGACGGAAATAAAATGTGCATTCAGCTGCAACACAAAAGATTTCGAAATTTGGTCTTTTGGAAGAGATTTTGACCATTTATTTGGTCGTACAATGTCCTTCAATGTTCTTAGCTTTTTTGGTCAGAAGCCTTAAAATGTTCTTTATCAGGCCCAATTAGTCTTGAATTGTACTTATTTCTATACTCTTGAAGCCTCCGAATGTTCAGACATGGCCAACATTACGACCAACAGTAGCTGGCTACCAGAGACAGTTTAAAAACTCACCTGGGTCCTTAGGGAGATAATCTAATTTTTTTCTCCTTCTCTCAAAAGACGATAATACAAAAAACGACAACTTGAAAGAAAAACACTGTATAGAACAGATTATTCTTCTTTGATTTTTATATTTCCATTGTTTACACGACGCTCAACATAATTTATGCATCGTTCGTTGCAGAAGGAAGTTATTCTTTTGAATCAATTGATATGTGAAAACTAAATTATGACATATTACATAATTATGCAATTATTATTTAATTTTTAACATAAAATTTACTGACATAACTTATGCGGTTTTTAGTTTATTTGTAAATAATTATAATAAATTTTTAGTTCAAAACACTGCTCGACTTCTATTATAGTAAAGCTTCATGTGTAACTATTTATTAGTTGCATTTGAAATTTTGATAGAAGTTGAGGTTGTTTAAGTCTATTATCTTCATCTTCTCCCTCTGAAGCTATGGAGTTTCATGAAATGAAAAATTATATCGAAACCCTTCAAAATTCCCATCCCAAAGAAGTGTCACAGGAAAGAGCGAGTCTTTTGAAATCGATAGATGGAGATTGCTTTTTCAAAATCTGCAAATGGCCGAAAAGCATTCGACAACGCTTTTTCAAAATACCGCATGGTGACGCAGACACTATGATATTGTTTCTCTTTCTACAAGGTACAGGGACGTGCTTAAAGATATTACGTTGTATTGATAATATTATTGATTTGCAATTAATCTTCGCTTCGACTTAAATTTTTAAACTAAATCTTGAAATTTATCATTTTAGGAAATGGATGTCCACCCTGTGTTGCGTTTAAGTGTTTGCTGAGCTAACATGTCAAAAATCAAAAGTGGAAAAAGAGACTATATCAGTTACAATGGCTCACGAAGAACGTTGAAAGTAAAATAGAGGAATGGTTTTATTTCGATATATATTATCAGAAATATCTATATATAAGTGGGAAAGAGCGTTACATTAAAAAATGAAGCGAAAGCTTTAATTTATCAAGAATCGTATTTTACTTATAACAGTATAACTAACAATAAAAATAACCCTACAAAAACCGTTTGTTTGAATTATAACTGTTTTAATCTATGGACAAGTCCCTCAAAACTTTCATGTTTCCTTTGGCAACTTCTACACGTTTAATCAAAACCAATTATCTTTTTTTCTTGCATTGATTTCAAGAAGTCAATAAGAACAATTTAGACTGAAAATCTCTGAGAAAATAAGGACAAAATTAAGATGTTCTAATAAAAAAAACGCGTATGTGATGAAATTGATCTCGTCTTGAAGAATCTTGAAGAATGCGACCAACAATGAATCAATATTCGACAGGTTGAACGTTAACAGATGATAAAGATTGCCAAAAATTGCCTATTTTAGTCCCGCTGTTATTTCACTTCAACCAGACAAGGCATGACATGACCACCTAAAAATAGAAAGAAAAAAAAGTCACGTGAAAGATTTATACTTCGATTTTTGAAATTTCAAGTTGCAAAAATTTACAAAAAAAAGTATGCCCGATTCATTAAGATTCTATTGTTCATGAATAATAGAACTGTTGTTCTTGAACAATGGAGCCAATGTTTTTAGTCCAGGTTCTGAGCTAAGGTATGCTTGTAAGTGTTATGCTTGTAAAAAACACTTTTAGTGATTTTCTCTGCATATATAATATAAACGGGCTGATCGTCAAAAAAGACATGAGCAATGAAGTATGACAAATGTGGTATAAACAGTCCTTTGAAATAAATACAGAAATTCAAAACTGAGGTAGAGGTCAATTTAGTTGATCAGTCTGGATCAGTTGGTCAGTTTAGAAGCAAGAGAAAGAATCGCCAGATAAGTCTTGTTAAAAATGTTACACGCTTTTTCTTTTATAAGAATAGTGTTTATAAGAATATCAGGGTGAAAATCGACTAAATTTTAAGAATTAAAGTCGGAACAATCAAAAGGAGACATTATTGACAAAAGATATGTTGTGATTATCATGATTGTGACAGATATCTGGCTTTAAAGAAACAGCAAAATGCTAAAAATTGGGTTAATAAACACACGACCCATGAAAAAATATTTTAGAGGAGACATCATATGAAAAATAAGAAAGTGTTAAGAATTTTTCAGCCTTATTTTGGGCAAATTCCTAAGAATACTTCACCTTCAGCCAAAAAGCATAATTCTTATAAAAAAAGCGTGTCTTTAAATTTTCCCCACAAAATTTTCAATGAACCATATTAAAATTTAAAAAGACACACGAACAATTAAAGTATTATAAAAATAGGATAGGATTCATAAAAAAAGGAAATTTTAAAAAGGACTCGCAAACAATAATAGAGACACGTAATAAAAGAATTTAAAGGGACGCATGAGCAAATATTATGAAAATGTCCAATTTGAGTTGCTGAAACAAACTTTTTGTTTCAAACAACAATAGAGATCTCGTAATAAAAGAATTTAAAGGGACGTGTGAGCAAATATTATAAAAATGTCCAATTTGAGTTGCTTAAAAGAACTCTTTGTTTGTTTCCTTGTAAGTAATAGAACATTCAAAAGAACAATAAATTTAAAAGGACTCGTACAAGTCACCCAAAAAAATAAATTTAAAGCAACGCATGCGAAACAAAATAAGAAAATGCCCTTTTTGTTTAACGTTTCCCATTTCTAAATAATAAAAGACGTAAATTCAAAACATAACGTACCAGCAAAGAATTTGAAAGGTTACATTATAATTACTCTTAACGGCAAAAATTCATGTAAAATCTAAAGAGTTCCTCTAATTTCAATATATATTTGTTTTGCGTTTGCGCAAGTGCTTTGGAAAATAAAAATAAATCCAAATTGAAGTATTTTGAGACTATTACCATAATGAAACGCAAGGCTCAGAAAAAGTGCGAATAAGTTGAAAGTTTCGATTAATAAAGAATCAGCTGAGAATTCTAAATAGAATCAGGTGAAGGTTGTGTCAAAACAAAATCATCTGATAGTTCAAAACACCTCAGGCAAGTTACGGCCTGTGCAAAAAAGAGCTAATTTACCGTAACTTTTTCCCACCAATGGCAACCTCTCATCAGCCTTCCCATTTTTTTTAAAAGGTAGCAAATTCTTCATATTTTTCAAAAATGCCTGGGCCATAATTTTTTGAA
>JAUJPO010071256.1:0-11725 GCA_032270745.1 Tiaropsis multicirrata
CTGATGTATTCCAAAAATATGGGAGAGTCGTCTTGGGGTTGGTTTTCTTTGCCATGCAAACAGAGAGGAGGAACGAGAAAGTTCTGGAGCGCGCGCAACCCCTTTTACATTGATTTCGAAAGTGGCGCTTCAATGCAAATAACGATTAATTGTACTCTACAGCGTGCAATTAACGATTAATTGCACGGTTTGATGGCGCGCCAAATGAGAAAAAATAGCCCATCGAGTAATTAGGGACAAAATTAAAAGAAAAGAAAGGAAAAGAGCTTACAACTTGAGAAAACAAAGCACACGGTTATTAAAGGCATTGGAGCTTACCATAGCCCTTAAAACCATACTAGGCAACCATGCATATGCAAGATGCTTCATATAAAAAAGGTTTTCGAGATAAATTAAGAAACTCTTTTTTTCTCAAAAAATCCCCTCCCACCAGCATGAGAAGTGATTTCATAAACACTTTTAATGCATATTAAAGGCTAGTCTGGACCCATACTAATTTTTACCCATTTCACTAAGCTTACATGAGAAAAAAATAGTATGGTAACATTTGGCAGTTTGAATTCCACACCAAAATGACAGTTGAGAAATTAAACCAATCAAATGCACGTTTTCAACTCGCACATAAAAAACATTAGAGATTTCAAACTGCCAATCAGAACATTTCTTCAAGATCTTGAAGAAAAATCAATCCAATGTGACCCGTCTACTTTCAAGTCGGGTAAGGATCGTGTGTAGACGGGATCCCATCTAATTAAAGGCAATCAATTGGGCTAATAGGCCAGATATAGACCTTTTTAAATATAGGAAATCGAGTTCGAAAAATAACTTACCCAGATTTAATTGTCAGATAGGTTCATCTTAACTTCTGGTGCATCGCCTAAAAGAAAAATAGGTATTATAACTTTATTTCGGAGCCTAGATGTTTGGTTAAATTCTTCATTTGTAGAAAAAAACTTAAGGATAGATATCTGAGTGGTCAGAATTTTATACAATCAGACACCTTGACCGCCGCCAAGATGGGCGGTGACCATTAATTTCTTCTCAATTTGCTACTGGATACTTAGAGAAGCTTGTAGCTGATGGGTCACTGGTAATGGAGATGATATAGAATTACGTTACGGGAAGAAATTTTTACGGAATTTAATTTCACGAATTTGGGTGTAATTCGTGACAGTAAATACCGCAAAACACAAAAAGAATTTACGATTTACAATTTACGAAATATCTACCCTCTAAATTTGACATTTTTAGGCAAAATTAACCAATAAATTTACCACATCACTCGTGAAATTAAATTCCACAAAATTTCCTATTTTGAAACTCTGAACCGCGAAATTTCTTCTTGCAAAAAATTCTTCCTTTATAGGTAGTTCTAACTACTAAACATTATTTCTTACCTAAAGTTTCCAGATTCCATTAGTGTTATACTGATTTGTGCAGTATCCCCATGGCGACCAGCAAACAAACGGCAATTATGTACAAAATAGTAAATTGGCAACACAATATTCACCAAGTACATCAACAAGTGGAAAGTTGCTGGATCGGATATAGTATTTTATACCATTGTTATTGTTAGGTAATAATTTCTTACATATTGTGATTTTTTTCTAATCTGTAAAAATAAATAGCAAAATATGTTGGAAAACCGAAAATTTGTGTGTGGAGGTGTGAGAGTAGAATTTTTGTGATTTTTATGTTTTGCGCCAAAAATGAGGCTAAAATCTTAAGGGCAGCCTGGAGACTTCAAAAAAGGTCGGATTTGGCTGAAGTTTTACACACTTGTTCCTTGGTCGAATACATGGGGGTGTTTTTTTCATTTTTGGAGTCTGGGGAAGAGTTTTTCGCCAAAATTTTGGTATATTTGAGCAACTACAATTGGGCCTTCGAGCAAGTTGGAAAAATACTGAAGTTGAGTCCAGTGCGGTTCGCACGTTTGAAATATTAATAGCCGTATTCTGTTTGTCTGTACGTTTGTCTGTGTGTCACTTTCGTTTTCTGATACCGCAAGCTCTTTTCCTTTCTTTTTTTTCATTTTGTCCGTTATTCCATGTCTGAATTACCAAATATGGTATGCTTTATCATTTTTATGTTTTCTCTCTTTTGATTATTTTATTGTTTTTGCTCGAAAGAGTGTTAACTACTTAATGTGAAATTCATTACACGTTCGAATTTAATTACTTCATGCACATTCGATTTTTTTCAAAACATTAAAAGAAAAGAAAATTGCAAAAGAAACAAAAAGATTTCAGTATTTCCAGAAGCGCGAGTATAGTCTCTGGTTCGCAGCGTACGACGCTGGCTGCTATGCAGCTAGTAATTATTTGATAGTGAAAAAGCGAAAAAATCCGGGCGGAATATCGAAATCGGACGCAAGGACAGACAAATATCCGGTTCATTCAGCAAATGGGTCAAAAAAGCTAGAAAATTATTGCAAAAGAGTGAAGTAAAACTTTGTAAAGCCAGGAAGGCTTATATGAAAAGGTCATTTGATCAAAATCAGAATTTAATATTCAGCAAAAAATTAATCACTTTTTTCTTCAAAGTTACATTCAAATAAAGTAATAAACTCTTTTTTGAATGCTCAATCAAATTTTGAAACCTCTTTTTTTTATTCTTTCGCAAAATTGAGAAAAAAATCTCCTTCGGTATAGTTTTCGCATTAATGCGCATGCGTGCTTAAATTTGATTGGTTGTTGAGGGGAGTAGTACCTGTTTCAGTTGATGAATACTTTATGCATATTATATACTCGTTCAAAGAAAGAGAGAGAAAGAAAGCTCGAAGTGAATTGATTTTCATTTTGTTATGAATATTTTAGTGAATATTGTAGCAACGGCTTGATACAATTTCTGTGATTATCAAATAAATCAAGCAAAAAAAAATAGCGACTGAAAGAGGTTGAAAGATCGCGGAGTTTTTTATTTTTTTGGTTTCTCGATGAAGCAGTGTAGGTAAAGAAAGATTAAAAATATGGCTAATGTACCACCTTCAAATCTCCCAATACCGGGTCAATTGAAGGTGCCAACCTTTAACACAAGTACCTTCCGTCTTTCAAGTGAGCAACTTACCAAGAATGGGAAAATACGTCTGACAGCACCTCCAAAGACGACAGCAGCTGTCTCAACAACAAAGATACAAGTAGATGGTAAATTGATTGATGTTGACGTTTTGACCAAGCTCCACCAACAAGCCGGCTCGAAAAAGCTTGTCACCTTCAATACCTCGAATAGGAACCGACTTTCCAATATCGCTATTACCAAATTAACCACAGGCGGCACTCGGAAAATCGAACCGACAACATTGAAGCAACCAAAGACGATTGCTGTCACTGTCTTTGGATCGCAGCAAGGGAGTAAGACCACGAATGAGAAATTTCTGCTACCAAAAACAACGACAGTTTCCCAACAGACAACCAAAGCAATGCCGTATATCGAAGTCAAGAAATTTGCTCCTGAAATGAACAGTTTATTGACCACTTCCCAGCATACCCAAGCAATGCCGTATATTGAAGTGAAGAAATTTGCTCCTGAAATGAACGGCTTAATGACCGCTTTGAAAACAAAAGGGAGCATTATGAAACAAGAGAATGGAAACAGTTTTATGATGAGGAACAAACCAGCTACAGCTTATGCGTTTAACATTGTGAGCAAGGATAACTTTATCAAACACAATGCTCTATTGCCCGGTACATCTATTATCAAGAAAGGAGGTTACCAAACAGGACAGATCCGTTCGTCCATATCAACCACAACCACAAAACAGTTATATTACAATAATACGTCAGTCACTAGCATTGTGCATAACTCAAAAACAACCAAAAAATTGAACGACTGTCGTACGACAGCAACCCTGGCACACAATAAACCGTCGGTTATTTACAACCGAATGAACGTCATTACGTCGACAACAAAACCGACATTGACGGCAAAACCAACGTCAGCTATCGTCGAGAATCGAGCCTACAAAGCCAATAAAGTGATGTTGGAAAATAACAAAAAAGCTAATTTCAAAATTAAGACATTGTTATTGAAAGATTTGATGAAGAAGAAAGCTAAGAAAGAAAACGATACAACAAGGATTGACGGGTAAGAAAGAAATTGTCTTGTTTTGTTGTTTGTTTGTTTGTTTACATTCTGTATTCTCATTTCTGCTGACTCCACTACTATCGAACCTTTTATAAACCCTTTAAGATAAGAAAGACGCTGGTAGAAATTTTTTGATTCTTGTTCTAATCATTCTAAAGATTATGAGGCAGTTTTTAGATTGTCTTTCAACATCAAAGACATCAAAGCATAGGCTCCGTTGCCCTCTTTTTAACTTTTGTTACACAGAACGATAGGGTGATAGTAAGCCATCAAAGCCATTGTTTTTTGTCAAATCACATTGTTTTGATTTTGTGCTCAAAAATATTATTTTTTTGAAGTCAGTTTTAAACTTGAAAGCCATTTTTGTAACGTGACATCACCTTCAGCATAAAACGGAATTTTGTGAGAAAAACCTTTTGAGAGGAAGCTTTCTTTTTCATTTGAATCATCTGTACAATTTTTTGAACTGCTTTTTCTTTGTTTTCATTGTCTCGATTTTGTTCACACCTTGAACATGGTTGATTAAAGCAGGTGTCGAAACAATCGAAAATTAATTTAAAAATGCACGCTTTTACAAGAATATCAGGGTGAGATTTTGGATTTAAGACAATAAGTTTATTGTTTAGAACAATAGAAAAATAAAAATAATGTTGACCCTCAACGAAAAAAAAACTAACCTTATAAAAGAACTATAAATTAAAATCATCCAATAAAGCGGTCAAAACGAAATTTTGAGTATTCTTACAAAATCAAAAGCAGAGATTCATCATTCTTCATTCAGTGAAAAGTCTGTGTTTTTAAGGAGGACGAGGTTCAAGAAGCCAGAGAGAATCTATTTGTTACACTTTATTTCCCTATCCTTCAGATTCGAGCAATTATACAACGAAGCAGTCAACAACGTCTTGAAGCTCAAATCATTCACTGACGAAGCCACCGAGGACCGAAAAAAAGAAACAACACTGAAAGAGATCGAAAATGATTTCAAAAACTACTTGGACACACCGATGGAAATCGAGAAAAGGATCGAAGAGGGTCTCTTTAAATTTTGTCGAAAACGATCATCTCCGAGTACACCCACATCGAACACATCGATTGTCGATATCAAGAAACGCAAACTTATCGATGAAGAGATGTTGAATGCATATTTGAAATCTGAAAACATGTCTCCCGTTTCCATGAGAGCGAAAACACCCATCTTAAATCCTGGTAGCGAGAAATTTTTCCAACAATTTCTAACAGACAAAACCAAGGTACCTAAACCCTTTAAAACACAATCGTATTACTCGCCTATAGACTATCCATGGCTTTATCCGGCTTATTTCTACCAGAGTCTACCTCCAGGTCCATCGACTCAACCACCTAGCAAACCACCGAAGCTTGTAAAGATTAATCGAACCTCGCCGATAAAAAATGAGGCAGATAAAGTCGCGACTCCACAGAGCCCAAAGGAACAGGAACAGGAACGCAAAACAGGTGTTACGACCCGTTCGAGTGCCGTGAAAGACGATAAGAAAAAGAGTAAACTTCTGTTGAAAGATGAAAAAGACAAAAAGACAAATATCGGTATTAATAACAAAAATAAGAAGGTTGTCAAACGGGTTTCAACACCAACTAAAGAAAAAGGGCGAACCTTCGACACTGAACAAAAAGGAGCAAAAGTTACGACTCCAAAGAAAGAACAGTATACAAGCAAGGACCATTTATTGAAGCCAAACTTAAAACCAAATACAAAACCTATCCAACTTTCAGCCTCGCAGAAACGGTTATTTAATAAAGATAAACTTAAATTTCGGTATAGTCTTCGACAGCGCGCCAAAGCGTTAAAAAAGGCGAAGAAACTTGCTAAATTAGAACTCAAAGTAAAACCGAAACTCGTTCTCAAGAATTATGACCCAAAAACAAGCACCAAGAAAGAGAATTTTTTGGCAAACTTTGACCTTTGTAGAGTTTTAAAAAGGATACCTGCTGAAAGCTCACAGCAATCTGAGGAGGAGGAATAAGCCTAGATTGCTTTTGTATACAAATTAATTTAAATATCGTAATTTTTGTATTCCCAAAATCATTATATTAAGGCTCACCATTTTTCCCTATCCCTCTTATTTTGACAGCAAATTCAAACAAAACAAAAATATACTCTAAATTAGAGAATTTATAATATCATTTCAGCAAAATATCTTAATATCCAATTAAAAAAAATACAATAACTCTAAAAGTCTATCTATTTACATGTTGGTGTCTTTCCATTCACAAAAATTACAAGAAAAGTTGTCTTACCAATAACCTTTGTCGTTCATTATCGTGCTTGTAACTTGCTGAATGTTTTGTTCAAAGCGGTTTCTTTGTCACTAATTTTTCCTTCCATCTCAGTCTTGAAAGTAAATAAAGTGAAATATATTTTGATTGCTTCGACCTCAACCGACATGAACTGAGTATGACCCCTAATGTCGAAAGCATATTAAACTAGGTCAGTGTGTGGACACACACACTGTCAGGCGACCGCATGTTTAAAAAACTTTAAAAGGGTGAAAAAGTGTCCAAATTCACTAAATACCGTCCGAACTTTTTCCTCCGAAAATTCAACGTCCGAATTAAAATCGTCCGAACCTTTTTTGTCATTAATGTATGAGAAGAATTGGGTAACCATAACTCTGGAATTCCTGGGAGGGTCCATCTACCTATTTTTTTGGGCAAAAATTGATTGAATATGGTCGTCTCATGGGCCGTTATTAACGAGTCTCGATGGAATACGAGCAAAATTTTTGACTGTGCATAATAAAGAAACAATACGCTCCTTCTCTGTGCTTTTCTTTTATCTGACTTTGAGATTATTGAAAAAATGTAGCTATGGAGAAGATTCGGTGTTTATTTTCGGCATATTTGGGCGTGACCTTTTTCTTCTCATGGTTGTGAAGGAAAAAAATGTCTGACTTTCCTTTTTCTAATTTATAGAAATAGACTTTTAGAAAAATCTAAATCTTAGGATTTTCGATTTTCAGTCTTGGCACTTTTGTTACAAGAGGGCTTGCTTTGATTCATATTCAAACTTACGGATGAATTTTTCCAAAATTAGTTTTTCAAATTATGATTTTAACATTTTTATTAAATTTCAATTTTCAAAATTTGAAAAACGTTTGGCACTTTCGTTACTTCGATTTACGAGGTTCACATCCGGGTAATTTTTTATTTTCTTACTTTAAAAGTGTTGAATTTTGTTTCTGCAATATCTTTTATAAGTTTTTTCAATTCGTCTGGTTTTAAAGAAGCCAACAAATTAGTGACGTCATCCAATGGCTGCGTTTCTGTGGTTGATGAGGTCTTCAAAAAATCGTCCTCTTGTGATTTCTCCTGCAAAAAAAGATGCTTTTATCATTCTGAAAAAAAGACAAATTTCAATCAAGTATGACAAAGATTTTCTGGTCAATTCAGTACCTTTCAATTCATGATGTGGTCCATTACGTAACTTTCTCCTACGGAAACATCCTTTAAACTAGGTAATGGATATCATAAATACTGTTAACCAAGCTGATAAGTATAATCGTGTTAAAAGTTTCTAATTAATGTAATTAAGGTAGTTCAGACACTATTTCTTCAATATAAATCGTCAACGGGTTAAAAAGAAATCAGACATAGCCCATGTAAACAAACTACGCCACTTCCCAATCAAGGTAGTTCTAAGTACCTTATTGTTTAAGAAAAGCAGTTTAAAATAATAACAATTAGACATATTATAATTTATTAAAAATAATCACATCATCATCCTTAGGCTTTGGGTTGAGATATTCCTCATATAAACTTTCCAAGATGCTTTCTTCCAATGGAGAAGGAAAAGTCTGTGTCAGTGGCACTATTTCAACATCGATCTTTAAAATACGAAGCAAAATTAATATTAAACATTGTTAACCGATGACTTTTACGCAAGCGGGCTACATGGCTTTCTACGCAATGCAATTGTTTCTTTTCTCATAACGAAGGGCCTACACAGACCGGAGTTGCCCGTCGTTATGAAAATACATTGTGACGTCGATTGTTTACAACGAAAATATTTCTTCATTTAAAAAAAACAGCAAATTCCCGTCCTTTTTCCTCGTTGTTTTTCAATAAACACAATTGTAATTGTACTTTCTCTGGAAAACGGTTAACAAATACAAAACTAACCGATTTGGTTCGAGCTTTACTGGAAATATTGCCCTCAGCCATCGCAAGCTCGGTCGTTTACTTTGACCTCGGGCAACATTTCTCAGTAAAGTCCTCACTTACCGGTTAGTTTTGTATAAATGTTACCTTAAAGTGGATTAAATTTCGCACGAATTAATTTTTCACGAGTTTTGCGAGTTTTGGGCATTTTTTGCGATATTTTTGATGTCATACTTTTTGCCCAAAAGCCATTGCAAATAACGATAAGAAATTAGGTGAAAAACAGGCAATTTTGAATTTTTTTTTAAATAGCTTGATTTAAAAGGAGTTTAAAAATATTAATGCAATGGCTTGGACACTGTAAAAATGTTTTAACACAAAATTATAAATAATAATTAATAACAATAAAAAAAACCAATTCTATACTGTTTTATTTAGTAGAACCGTCTCTTGAGGCTTCGTCAACATGTTTTGGTACAAGTGATAATGTTGGTAGAAACTAAAAAGAAAAATTATTCATTTACAATATATATTAAAGGTAAATAGTAGAGGTGAATTCAAAAGTAAATTTAAAATTAAGTTCATAGTTTCATTGTTAAATGGGACGATAAAATTGGCATAATTATCATTTTTAAGAATTACTTGAAGTCTTCAAAAAAGATTCAAAACATAAATGTTGCCTATGGATTCATTCTCACCCTTTTAGAAGAAACTCTAGAACATGTTTCGAAGTTTCTTGATTTTGATTTTCAGGTAAAGAGAATATTAATTCATGTAATGAATTAATATTATTGGTTAACGAGGTTCCCTGTTCACAAAGATCCAATAGATGTTCTTGAGTCTTTAGTAACCATGATAATTGTGATATTGATAGAGAAATCTTTTTGCCAAACCTTTAAAAAAAATGAAAATGAGTCCAAGAACTTGTCTCAAAATCATACAGAGGAGACTACTCTTGTCAATCCTTGAGCACCCTTGAGTTCTAAAACAAATTTGACAATATATAGCATATAACAAGAAAATATCCTTACAAGAACACGTTGGTGAAAATATCAATTACTGCTCCATATTTCAAATCCTTGCCAAACTGGCTCCCCTCAAGTAGAACAGCAAGTTTACTAGAATAAAAGAGAAAATAATTACAAACATTTTAAAACAAAATATCCTTATGATTTGTAGTTTGCATCGTTTTTTCTCTTTCATGAGAATTCATTGCATAGAGTCGACATCAAATTATCATGACCTAGATTCCGTTTTTCTTTAGTCTGAAATGTTAGTCTGATTGATCCTGGCTATATACAGGGTGATTCATGAAAAAGCACCCCTAGCATTTTTGACATAACTTGAAATTTGGTTATCTAATCACAATAAGATTTTATATGCTGTTTCCCTAATATATTTGCAACATACGTGCAAAATTTCAAGTTAATACCTTTTGTATTTATGAAAATATTGAAGATTGATCAAAAAGTACGAGTTTTAGAAGTGACCAAAAGATTCTTCTTTTGACGTCGAAAATGAAAAAGTTGAGTTTCTTTATTTTTAGCTCTATGCGTCGCGTTTTATTATCTGGTATGCAGTGAAACCTGAACACCAATTTGAGATTCGGCTTACAGAGCCTTGTGAAATGCCGAACGTTTCAGATATCTTCATGTGACTTTCATGCATTCCAGGAATATCTTCTTGGCTGCACATCAGATTTTCAACATCTCCAGCCATTCCTTCTGTAGTAGCCGTAACTGAGCGTCTACTTCCCTTAAACCTCCTTTAACCCAACCTTTATAAATTACACCCTTAAACCTCCTTTAACCCAACCTTAGTTCGTAAACTCACTTAAGAGCCTCTTCACGTCATAATTGTTATCCATTCTGTCATGCTTAATGATTATCTAATCTTCTTTGCTAAACAACATTTTTAATTTGAGCCTGCCAACTCGATACTTCTGTTGCTAGTCCTTTAGTTTTGAATGCATTCATGCTCATGTTCATGCATTGTAACAACTTATTTTTTAGCAATGTAGGGGGATATTTTCTGCAATCACTTCATTCAAAGTTTATGCGAATTATCATCTTAAACATGCGGTATTGCCTTCAATTAAAAATGAAGAAATTTAACTTTTTTATTTTCACTTCTAAAACTGGCACTTTTTTATCAATCCTCCATATTTTCATGAATACTAAAGGTATCAACTTGAAATTTTGCATGTATATATATTAGGGCACCCAAATATAGTAGGGCAGCATGTAAAATTTAGTTGTGATTAGATAAGTAAATTTAAAGTTCCGTCAAAAAAGATAGGGGTGCCTTTTTTTATGAATCACCCTGTAGAATAACCGCTATATATACCGCAACATATTGAGATATGTATCCCATTAGCATTAAACAAATTTGATTCCCTCCAAAACCAACAAAATTTCTTCCTGCCAAAAGTAAATTTAACCCTTACGTAGACAGTAGTTATAGTGTAATGATATGTAAGTATATGTAAGACATACTACTACAGTACACAATAACAAAAGAGAAATAAAAAAACAACATTGTATACTTTACATTTCAAGCTCATATACATCATATTTGCAGAGTTCTGTAAGGTCTTTTATAGATAAATTCCTGAATATTTTCATTTTAGCATTTTGATAACTTTTAGATAAATATATATTTATTAAAGATATTTAACAAGAAAAACTCAGAATGACAATATTACTGGGTTAGGTTTAAATCTTTCTGACAAAAGTTTCTTGAATTCTTTTTTGGGGAGACTATTCATTAGCATTGACGGATTTGAAATAGCTGGTTTTTAGCAGCTAGAATTTACAAATCAGCCTTTGTCGTTTTAACCCTTTGACACCGCAGTACCGTTGATGGCCCTATCTTCGTCAACCTGGTCCTTACTCTGACACCCCTATTTTCGAAAGATTGTTCTCTTTGTAGATAAGCTATTTATTGTGGTTCGAAAGATAAAAGGTCAAAGCTGTACAATTAACTTTCAAAGAGAGTCAATTGATATTGGCTGCTAATTAAAAGTACGATGGCCCAGACGGCTCACCAAGCACTTCCAGTTTTTACACACTTCCAGTGCATGAATTTTATAAGAATTGGAACTGTCAAAGAGTCAATGGGCCAGAAGGTTCAAATTACACACTGTATACTTCTGAAATTTATGTTCTTTGGATTGTCCGCGCAACTAAATGCCTTCTGATCAATAGAAAAGATGCCGAGTTACAAGTTAACAAGTTGAACTTTACGAATTATTCAGCTTATGGGTTATCATGGAGGTAAAAAAAAAGTTTTAAGTGAAAGTCTCTCTCGCAAATATCTAAATGTCTAAAGTAGCAGCTGTTTTCAATTTTTGGTATGTGATAGGTTAAAGGTTATCATTCATGTATATCTAAAGATTTTCAAAATTTATGGGCGATTTCACGAGAGGGGTTGCTTAGAAATAAGTAATTTTGTGCTTATTTTTGCAAGTTCGTCTCATTTTTTATTAATAAATGTGTTATCTTTCAAT
>JAUJPO010071267.1:0-11724 GCA_032270745.1 Tiaropsis multicirrata
TTTGGCATAGCTAACTTCTTCTACCTTCTGTTTCTTTTCAACGATTAATTTTTCCATTTTTGTTTCTATCTTCTTCTTTGATGCTTAATAATACAAAAAATGGAGCGAGGGGCTTTGAAACTTTATCGATTGTATCAGTTATTTTTTCTTGAAAATGCCAACTGTAACCATTCCTATTCCTGTCTCTATGCCCCAGTGGATAGCAAGATCTGAATGAGGTGGAAAGTTTGAGTAATTTAACTCACTGGGTTGGTTAAAATAACACTTTTTATCCAATGGGGGTCATTAAAATGTATTATTCTTTCATCATATTTTCAGGGTGGGGTGGCTATTTCTTTTGCTTTGTCACTGGGGTTAAAGAGTAAACCTTTTCCGCTGTGGTGACCGTTTTTAGTCACCGGGAAAAGAAAAGGATCTTTTTTTTGAGTAGTATTTCTGATTTTATAAGATTTTATAAGGTTTTTATATAAGGTCTAATAAAAATATTACATTTATTATTGCACATTATATTTCTTTTTAGTTTCAATCAAACGTATTTAAGATTTGCCAGAAAATTCAAACGTGGTTTTCAGCAGCCAAAATATTGAAAGTTGAACTTGAAGACGATGATAAAGTGTACAAACGGTGGATGGATTTGGTCAACGATTTCAGTGATAAGATGGAAGTACTGAAGAAATTGGCCAATGCTACATTAAGGGTATGGACTCTCCAGCTATAATCTGTACCAATTTCTACGTTGTCTCTGTAGTCTGTAGTACATATACCCGATATCTACGGAAAATTAATTTCGCCGTAGAGGGTCTGTTTCTATTCGCAATCTTTAGTTTGCGATTGATATTAAGGGTATGAACTGTCCAGATGTAATCTGTATCAACTTTCTGCGTTGTCTGTACATAGACACGATATCTACGGAAAACTTATTTTGCCGTAGAGTCTGGTCTGTTCCCATTCGCAATTTCTAATTTGAGATTTTTCAAACTAAATACGAGGAAGTACTTGGCACACGCAAACACTTCTCTACAGAATATTTTGTTTGGACTTTAAAATAACGTTCCGTGCCTGCACTCAGCCAATATCGATGTGTCAAATTCTGGTTCCTTGGATATTTTAAACTTCACAATTGATTAGATTTGCCATACTGTTAGATGTACTGGAAACACACACAGCGTTTTTTCAACGTTCTTTCAACGCCCAAGTAACGTTTTGACGTTAGGGCTCCGTGGCTGCTGGGTTTATACAAGTTTCCAACTTTTTGTTTTGTACTACCTGTGTATAAACTTTTTAATCTTTAATTTCTTTATCTAAGGACCATCATTGGCGAGACATGTTTCTTTTGCTGGGACACACCTACAATCCATCTATCCAGTATCGAATCAGTGACATCCTCTCACTTAACATTGTCGACAATGCAGCCAAGGTTTACCAGATTTGTGCTGCGGCCAGCTCCGAACACGCTTTACAACATTGTCTTCAAACGCTCATCAAAAAATGGGAGAAAAAGAACTTCAAATTTCGGAAACCAGCAACCACCACAACTAAAGTTGTCGTCTCGTGGCAGGTATTTTGTACAACTTAACTTTTATATAAAAATCAAAGCTTTTTTCCTCATTTCCGAAAGATTGCGTCGTGTAACTGCAGATGATTAGAAGTTGTGGATCTGTCAATTTGAGATCATTCAAGTTTTCCGTAGTAAAGTCTCTTAAACGAGTTTGAAGGAGGAAGCATCGAGACAAAAATGACTCTTTATTATTCAAGCGATTTCTAGAGACATTTCTACTAAAGAACGACGTAGTCTCCAATTAGAAGGTGAAGTATATGATTATGATGATCCATGATTTCAAAAATCAAATGGAAATCAAATCGAATACATAATGCTCTAAAATAATTGCATTTAGAGTCTGTTCTGATAATACTGTTTTTTTAACTTTATTAATTCAATCAATATCAATGAAGTTGGGAATAAGTACTTTTAGTGTGTATAATCTGTCCATTCATGATCGATCTTAAAAATGTGAGAATAATGATTTCGCTGACATTATTTTCAGAACCGTTCAATCACCAATAATTCGTACATTTTAACTGCTGTTGATGAACTCATTTGTCAATTAGAAGTAAGTAAAATTTTAATAAGATTGTAAATTACCAGAATGTGACTACGTAAGATATTACAATCGATTGTCAATTAAAACCGATTGTCATTTAATTATTTATAACTTACTTTATTTCGTGAAAATTTTGCAGATATTTTAATTAGACACTGGTGAAGTGACTTGCTTTATGCACAATTTTTGAATTTTATTTTTTGAGTGGCCTTGGCCTAATTCGCTTCCAATCTCAATATGGATGGGCTCTTCTGTGACCCGGACCCTCACATCAGGGGCAATAAGCGACACATCATTTCACCTTGCTACCTTCATGGAACTATTTTTTGCGGTCCACAAAAAGATTCGAAAAGTTTATATTTCTCTGGAATTAATTTTCGTGGTTGAACCGATTACGATTTTTCGTGGGATTAAATTTTCAGAATTCACCATAATAATGACAACTGGGCTTTTCCAGAAAAATTCCGTACCCCCCAGTGTTGAGTTTTCAAAAAGTACACCCCCTAAATTTCGTGCCACAATTCTTGGGACCCCCCCCCCCTCCCCTGGATTTGTATGTCAACATATGATATGATTTTTAGTAGCCATACTATGATATTCTATTTTCAATCATACACCCCTGGATTTTCTTCTGATTTGTATGGAACTCCCTGGGGGTGTCCTGCTTCCTCTACATGAGGGTATATATTTCTGAAAAAGCCAATTACAACCGCAAAAAAACATACCCCGACCGATTAGATTGATTTATTGAAAGAAATAAACACCTCTCAGGACCCTGCAGGGCTATCAATGAATTTTGTACATTATTTTTACAGGACAGTTTGCTTACACTTGATTCTATGTTAGTTTCACCTCACATCTCTGAAGTGAAAGAGTTGATCAGCCATTGGAATGCAGAATTGCAAGAAATTAAAGAAATCCTGGATATTTGGATGGTTGCTCAACAGCAGGTTTTTATTTATTCGGAAAATTCCGTTTCCCCCGTGGAATCAAAAACCTTTAAAATACAAAGTGATATAATGTGATATAATTACATGGACTATTATTTGATTTTCAGTTTAGATTCCACACATGTTTGCCACTAGGGATTGAGGAAATTACGCTAGAAATCCTGATTTACTAGCAATCTCGATATTACACATCTTATTTGTTTTCACATAGTGGATGTATATGAGCCAGATTTTCAGTTTTGAGTCCGCACAAGAAAGCCACCCCAAAGAGTTTGCCATTTTCAAAGAAGTCAACACCATATTTAAGGTATAAAACCTGGTATCAATAGATCATATAATCGATAGAGAATTTCTTTCAATTTACATAAAACCACCTCCTATATTGAAAGTTATGAGACTTTGAACGAGACTACTTCGTTAACTCAATATCCTCTTCTCAATTACGCCAAATCATCCTTTATCATCGAGTGGTTCGCTCGCCTTTTTAATAAAATTACCTAATACTAGACCACCAGCAAATAAATTTAGCCATTCGATTGGTTAAAAATGACGTTACAGTTCTCAATTTTTTTCCGCTCGCCTGCTTTTTTCCCGATTTCTACCACAAAAGATTAGGCGAGTGGTTAGGCTTCTTCCCATACCTCTAAACGAAATAAAGTTGTTTTTAAATTGACCTTTCATTCAAATTGACTTCAATGCCCTTGCGAACTCGATGTTTTGAATAAAACTCGCCGAAAAGTAGAAATTGGCCATCATACGCCACCATAGAACCGGAACGCAAGACATACACTATTAGACAGACCTTTTAGATGGAAGGAATTTCTACCACAAAGAAAAATGCGAGTTGATGAGTTGAGACCGACCTTCTTTAACATTTTAGGATTTAATCGATTCTACGATGGGTGATTCCAAAGTGCTTCACATATTAGAGAAAAAACGTGGTGAAAAAGGATGGAGAGAATATCAAGGGCAACGGTTGAAAGAAACCTTGTTATCACTAATTGAGAAACAGGTTGGTAAAAAAATTGTCATCTTGTAAAGGCTTGTTTTTCACGATCTTCCAAATTTATTATTTTTTTACTTTGTTTCAACTTATTCTAAGGTTCTCCATAGTACTCAGGGTTTTTATGGATAAAGGCTTGACTTTTTGACATTTTCTTCCTGACTTCCGAAATGGAATTGCTGGATTTTTTTACTTTCACCATCTCATCGATAATCCATTTCAAATATTTAAAAAGAACTTGCATTGGACATTATCTTTTTACATACAGTCGAAAATTATCTGTCTCCTTCTCTTAAGTGATTCCTTATGCATGATTTCTTTAGTTTTTAAAGGCCGAAAACTTCCAACATCAGACCGATTTCGCAATACAGTTTTAACTGAAAGAATATGAGATTCTTATGGAATAAAAAATCTTTTGACAAAAGTTTTTAAGTACAATTCCAGACAATAATTAGTAAAAATTGACTGGTTTTTTTTTTACAAGACGGAAGCCTCAAAAGCTATGGATACCTCAGTGGCGAAAGTTCAAGAGCAATGTCCTCGTTTGTATTTCTGGAGTCAAGAAGAGTTGTTGAGCTTGATCACTTACTCGCCCAATCCTGCTAGTCTACTGCCCATTGTTAAGAACTGTTTCCCTTCCATTACTGATTTGGTGTTTGAGATGCCTTCGGATGTCAAAGTTACTGAGTCCATTGATGTCACATTGAATTGTAAGTGATCAACTTGTAACCGAATTTAAGATGATATTGTTTGAAAATTTTCTTCCTAAGTGAAGGCGGACCATAAACTCAAATCACAATTTTTATAAAACTTTTTTTCAAATATTTCTTTATTATTCGTACATTATCATTAGTACACTTGTTACAAGCGGTATCTATCAAAGGTGAATTAGACGAAACTATGAACTTATGTCAACCCATTGCTACCAACAAATCAATTGAGGAATGGTTAACTCACTTTCAAAATGCAGTTACCGACAGTCTATGGAAGGAGATGCGAAGATGTGTTCAAAGTTTGAAAGATGGTATGTGACTCTGACCAACTTTTATTTGGGGATAAACTAAAAAGTGTAAACACAATAGGAAACAGAAAGCTAAAACAACAGCGGCTGCATTTGGTTGAATATTTTGCTCACTTGCGCGATCTTAAAACATTTTGTATTTCTACATATTTTATGGTGAAAAAACCTGCTTCCAAAGGAGTAAATTATAACAACTTCTTATTTGGCTCACGAAATTTCCCCAAATTACACCTTTTATTCTCACTTTTACTACAGCCATTCACCTGTAGGTAGGAATGAGAGCAGTAAATATCCCTGGTTTGCGCCGCTTAACCTTTTGCAGTGTGGGCTACTAGACCTGGAAACTCCTGGAAAGTCTTGAAATTCTTTGAAATCCAGGAAACTTCTGGGATTTCTTTGAAATTCTTTGAAACCCCTGGAAACTCCTGGAAATATTTTGAATCTCTTGGAAACTCCTGGAAATATTTTGAATCTCTTGGAAACTCTTTGAAACTCCTTGAAACTCTTGGAAACTCTCGGAAACTCCTTGAAAATCTTGAAAACTCTTTGAATTTCCTTGAAACTCCTGGAAACTTCTTGAAACTATTGGAAACTCTTTGAATCTCCTTGAAACTTCTTGGAAACTCTTGGAAACTTCTGGAAACTTCTTGAAACTCTTGGAAACTTTTTGAAACTCCTGGAAATTTCTTGAAACTCTTGGAAACTCCTTGAAACTTCTTGGAAATACTTCGAATCTCCTTGAAACTCCTGAAAACTCCTTGAAACTCCTGGAAACTTCTTGAAACGCTCAGAAACTTATAGAATTTCTTGAAACTATTGGAAACTCGTTGAAACTCCTGGAAACTCTTTGAAACTCCTGGAAATTCTCAGAAAGTCTTGAAATTATAAATATTAAGTATTCTGATTATAACTTTTGATTGTATATTATTGTAGAATGTTTCATCCACTCATTAAATATCGAACAATGGAACGCATCAAACATTCACAGAGAGTACACTATGCAATCATTGATTATGTTTTACAATGTTTTGTGTAACAAGCTCATTCGAGATGTGTCTGAAAAGAAAACCAACACTATTGCTGTCAAGTAAATTTCTCTTTGATATTTCTAGTGTGTTTGTGTTGAATTATTCCATTTGCTTTTACTTGGGGCTAATGAATTTACAATGTGTATTTTTTTGAGCTGACTACCTTAATGTATATCTCAGGAGATTGCTTTTTGATAGACATATATGTAGGGTATTTCTTTTAGGGTTCTAACAACTCTTATCAAGGAAACTAATATTTTATTAGATATTTCAAATAAAAATCTGGAGAATAGGAATCCTTTTTAATCATGAAAAGAAAAAAAACCTCCTTATTATTCAAGACCTTTGAGGTTTGAATGTTCGGGAAAATGGGGTGTAAAATGTTACCCGGAAATATAAAATGTAGGCCTATAAATATTAGGGGACCATTATGTTTGGTATCTAAGGCCTCATGGTTATGGTGGGCGGGAAATCTTTTTTTTTTTTTGGTTTAGACCCTTCTGGCCCTCCGATGGCCACAACACTGGCCCTCGTTGACAATAGTTGAGATAGGTCCCTTTTGGCTTATTTAACATACACCTGCTTAGCATATGCTTAATGTTTCCCTAATAAGCTTATAAGTACGCTTTCTTTGCATAGGGTGCGAATGAACAAAGATGTAAAGTCGATGACAGACTTTTTGCAGAACACAAACATGTGGACGTTTCATAACAACACTGACAAACGATTTCTGTTGCTTGTTCAAACGTTGTTGTTGAAAGCACTCCATTTCAGAGATTATTTAGAAGGTACTATTTCTGTTGAGTTGAATTTTCTTGTTTCTAAAATACTGGAGCTCCTCGTATTCAAAGTGTTTTTGATTTTGTTCATTTCGCTGATTTGACTTTTTCAGAAAAAATCCATTTTCCCACTGTTAAGGATGTCGATTTTTCTTAACACCAACCCCCCTGGATATCCGTGCCATATTTCGAACCCCTCTAGATATCCTTGGTCCTCAAATTCTTACCCCCTGGATATCCTAGGATATTGAAAAATTTGGACCCCCACCCCTAGATATCAATGGTCTTCAGGTTCTAATATTGAAAATTTCGAGCCCCCTGGATATCCTTGGTCCTCAAATTCTTACCCCCTGGATATCCTAGAATATTGAAAATTCTGAACCCCCCACCCCTGGATATCCTAGGATATTGAACCCCCTGGATATCCTATATCCTCAACAGGGGGAATACGAACTTTTTCTGGATAAGCCCATTGGGAGATATAAGTAAATAAGGAGTTTACAGAAATGGCTTTTGAAAAGAAATTATAAAATTGTTATTGTGTTCTGTAAAAACCATGGTACTTGTGTGAACATTAGACGGAATAAATTATCCTTTTATTGTTCTTCTTCTTCTACAGACGTTGAGCAGAAGGATTCGTTTGATTGGTTCAAAATGGTGCAGTATCATTGCGATTTGTCTGACAACGAGGATAGTAAGAATGAGTAACAATGTGAAACTTCACCTGATTTTCACTTATTTCTATGACTTTTTTGTGGCCGGGTTTTATTCTAGAAGCATCTTCTCTCAGCCTGAGACTTGACCTTCGAGCCTCCGACTGTATAATTTTTCGCGAGATTGGTTTTTATAAGTATGATCGATACATGGGAGTTGTAGATAAATTCCTATTTTCTTCTAGACAGGGACTTTCTCAGATAAAATTGGGGTTTTGGGGTTATGAGTTTATAGGTTTTACAATTAGCGTAAATTAGTTGCTGATTTTGTCAGAATACCAGGCTTGTTTGTCTCTGACTAAAAGAAGCTTTGTAGAAAAACGATTCGAAATTGTAGCTAATAAACTGCTTCGTAATTTCAGAAGTATGGATCGATTTCCTTGGTATGCGTTTTGATTATGGTTTCGAATATCTTAGTCCAAGTGATAGCCTGGTGCTCAACCCTTCAACTGATCGCTATATTATCACAACCCTGTCTTCGTTGACACAGTACCAAGCCGCCTGTCTATATGGACAAAATGGTACCAGCAAAACCAAAACAGTTGCTGAAATTGGAAAGGTAAAATTGTACCTTATATTAAGAAAAGAAATTTTCGCGGAATTTAATTCATGGGCTAATTCTGCCTAAAAACTTCAAATTTGGGGGTAAATATTTTGCTAATTGATTTTTCATCCAAATTCAGGAAATTAAATTCCACGGAAGTTTCTTCTCGTGAAAATTTCTTCCCTTAAGGTATATAAAACCTGGGCAGCCAGCCAGGCAAACAGACATACATACAGACCCTTTACATCGTCTTAGTCTTTGTTCACACTTCCTAACAAATACTTTTTTTAAAAACCCAAAGAGATACTTACCAGTGTGACCAAGCATCGGCCCGTTTCAACAGACAAACTATCTGCTGTTTTTTGCGAGGATTCTTTTGAAACTAAATCAAACAAGAAAAGGACGTACATTGCAAGACAGATGGTTTATACCAATCAACAATCTGCTTCACTTGGCGCCTCTTCGAACTGTCACTATCAATATCTTGTATTTTGTTTTTGAAAGACTTTAGGGCGTTACACATACACGATGTTATGCACTACCAACACTTCGTTAAGGTGCTTGGAAAAGTTATTGATGGGAGCTTTGAGAGTTGGATGTCTTTTTCATTTGGATAAAATTGAGATGCTGAGTAAAGAGATGTTGTCAACGTTGGGTCATCTGATGGAAACCATACACCAACATTTCATGGTCAGTTTTTTATTTCTATTTTTATTTGGTTTCAGGCTTTTTCAGCCCATTGTCGCAACTATGGACACTCTTTAGTTATAGTATTCCGTCGGCAATCTTGGGTTGACTACCCAATTCCCCTCACAAGGCATGGGTTAACCCGGGGGAAAGCTCGTTCACTTGCTAAGTAACCCGCCGCAAGTGGGAATCGAACCTTGGTCTTCCGTACAGGAATCAAGGTTGATAACCACTGTACCACGGCGCCTACGGTGTCAGTTTTGAATTTGAATCTTTTTCTTCTACATGCAGGGATTGTAAAAATGGATTGATTTGAACAATTTTTTCCGTTTTTTGTAACACTCTTTTTCCATAAAGAAATGGTGTTTTTTTTGTTTAATGATGAAAGTTTTTAACGTTTTGGTCGAAATCATCTTAAAGTATTCTTGAGATATTCTTAAATTCTTATCAAGCCCCGCATAGGTTAAATGTTTTGATTGGCTGAAACCGCCTATTGTTTTTATGCGCGAGTTAAAATTCGTGCCATTTGAAGGGTTTTATTTCTCAACTGTCATTTTTCGTGGGAATTCAAAATGTAAAATGTTACCATACTAATATTATTTTTTCATATAAGCTTTGTGAAATTGGGAACAGTTAGTAATGGTCTTATGGTTTTCAATGTTTATAATTTCTTTCTTTTTTAGTATAAAAAAGATACCAACATTGATATGAATGGTACTACCATCAAAGCTAATGCCATGTATGGTTGTCTGTTGACATGCGATGGACATCTAATGGAATGGAAACGTATCCCTGATAACTTGAGGGTACATATTTCTTTCATATAATTCATCTGCCAGTATTAAAGTCTCTAAAAATTGCTTGAATAAGAGAGACAAATTTTTGTCTCGATGCTTCGTTCTCCAAACTCGTTTTTAAGAGACTTTACTACGGAAAACTTTGGCCTCAATTTGGCAGCTCCAAAACCTGGAGGCCTCCGGATGTCAAGCCTTAAACTGTTCTTATAATAAACAAAATTCTTAGCATACTTTTGATGCCTTATGTTTTTTTTATGGAGAAAAACGTTTATATTAAGGCAAATAGGACCTATTTCAACTAATATAACATTTATTTCGAATATTGATATCTATTTCGTAATCCTTTCTCCACGGAAACATCACAAAAAGCCCTTTAAAATGACTTGGTGACGTCAATAAATATTTTACCTTGATAAAAGTCTAGTTACTATACAATAAAAATTCTAGTGGCCCGTCAGCTCAGTCGGTAGAGCACTCGCCTCACAATGGAAAGGTTGTAGGTTCGGTCCCGACCATCGTTCACTCAACGAATGAGTAACACAAAACATGTAAAGCAAATTGTGCTGTAAGTCACTGGGAGCTGATGGCATGTGTGGCGCCCTGCCTTAGTCTAAATCCACCCAGTAGTCTAGAACTAGCCAAAGAGGGATAGACTCATCCGCTTTAGATAGACTCCCCGATTAACTTACTTACATTAGGATTTTCTATACCCCCTGAAAAATTTTAACCCCTGGATATCCTTGGCCTTCAAATTCTTATCCCCTAGATATTCTACATTCTCAACACGTGTCCTCCCCGATTAATTTACTTACGATGCAAATATCAAATGTTATTATCTACTTCAGCGATGTATGACTCCGGTCGGTGTCAAAATACCAGATTTCCAATATCTTTTCGAGTGTTGGTTAACTGTATATGGATTCACAACCAGTCAAACTTTGGCTCAAAAATTGGCTTTTCTTTTGAAAGTCTCGCATGACGAAGTAAGTATTTATTTTAAAGGAAGAAACTTTCGCGAGTTCGCGAATTTTCGGAAAAATCTCAAAAATAAAGTCCCGCAAAAATGTTGAACGTCTTCTATCGCGACGATTAATTACCGCGAATTATGCGGTTTTGAGCCATTCGCGAAAGTTAATTCCTGCAAAAATGTAATTTTATTCTACCAAAATTTTCGAATGCAGGGATTTACAATGCAAGAACATAAACAAACTTTGATGAAGGGTTTTTCCTTCAGATATCGTAAGTTACTAAATATTGAGAGGCAAAAAAGTGTTCTAATCATGTAAAAAAATTTCGCATTGCTTTTTAGCAAAAGTTAATTCTTGTGAAACCTAGTCAAACAAAATGGGTCATTCGCGAAAGTTAATTCTCGTAAAATGTAGTCAAATGGGCCATTCGCGAAAAAGTGAATTCCCAAAATTTTGCGAATTTTTCGCGTCGCGAAAGTTTCCTCTGCTAAAGTTTCTTCCTTTAAAGTCATATATCCTTTGTTTATCAATTTTGTCACGAAATTTTACCAGTGTCTAGCAATTATCCCTGATATCACCCTAGGAGGACGTCGTCATAGCTTATGCCCAGATAGGTCTCACTCCTTCCATCTTTATTCTGGCTCAAGTTAGGTAGGACGATGCACGATGACTTAAGGGACTTAACAAGATATATTGGCAGAATAATACATGTTTGAAATCCTCCGAGAAACTTTTTGTTGCCCAAAAACAGTGTGCGACTTAGTGATTGTTAAAACAACGCCCAAGTAGGGCTTGGCGGACGTTAACGTTAAAGCCATCAAAACACCCACGCGTGGTGGTGAAAAAATGAATGACTGTAAAGTTTAACTCGTGTAATTCGAACTTATAATTCGAGCAAACGTTCTGATCCTCTGGTAATTCAAATTAGTTTAACTGTAATAATAATATACTAGCTGGCAAGCCAGCGTCGCATGCCGCTGGCGCGACATAGAGGCCCTACGGGCCTCAATGTCGCAAGAACAACATCGCTTCGCTCTCTTTAAGATCAAGATACCGTAAAAGTGTTTACAAATCGTTTTTTATTTATATAGAGGGTTTTTGGTGACGTCACTGGGTCAAATTGCCCCAAAAA
>JAUJPO010071278.1:0-11721 GCA_032270745.1 Tiaropsis multicirrata
TCCAAATCCTAGCTCTTCTATTTTATTTCCTTTTCCAGTTTATTTTCTATAGTCTAGTACCTCTGGCGATATCACAATATGCCTTGCGGGGGGAGGGACTATATTTTTCTATGTTTGTACTGTTTGTACCTAGTGTATGTTCGTTGTTCATTGTATTTTCAATTTATAAAGAAAAAAACTAGACCAGAGGGTATAAAATAAGGCTTGAGTCAGTCGAGAGTTCTCCTTCATAAAGTGAGGATGTGGCAAATCAAATTGAATGCTATTTTTTATGAATTTGAGGTGGGGATTCAAAACCGATCATGTTGTGAATTTTTAATAATAAACAGTGATTGTGTCACAGATCCTGCGGAACTTCCCTATCCACCGGAATTATAGCTCCAAAAGTCGTATAATAATTAGCATGGAATTCCGCCCCTAATGTAAAACATAGTAATATTGTTCACCAGTGAAGTTTCACGACTAAAATTCATTATCCACGCTGTTATTTCAAACAAGCAGCAGCACCCCAGCAGACACACAACGTTATTTCAATATTGTTTCAACGTCTAAATAACGTTCTGACGTTGAAACAACGTTGTTTGGTTTGAACGTTAAAACTACGTTCCGTGACTGCTGGGAATAAATATTATTTGGAATCGCCAGTGGAAAAATTAGACTTTTGTGATTTTTTAACCCCACCCACAAAAACTTTGCCATTGAGACAGTGAGACAGGTGTGTTCCTAGAACTAATGGGTTTGATTGAAATTTTTTTGCTTATTGGGAGAATCTGATCTCTCAGTTTATAAATCCAATTTTTCCCAAAATGCAATTGTTAAAATGGGTGGGACTTTTTATTTTGAAAACATGTTGACAAAAAACATTCTCACATACTAAATTCCGCTTTGAAATTTAATATATTTTTTTATTTTTGTCAATTTAGAATCAAAACAAGAAGGCAGTTGGGGAGTCATCTAAATCAACACTGCATCATCTTTCTCATTTATCTCTAAATTTTTACGAAAAATATTTTTGTAAATAAAATCATGAAAAATACTTTTAACAACAATTAATTTATGTTTGCGTATATTTTTGGTCCAATTTGGAAAATTCTTGATAAAATTTCTGTCCGAAAACTTTCCGAATTCTGCTCTTGGGTGTCATTGCCTCTAGTTCTTATTGTACACGCTCTAAGTAGTTAAGATAAAAGTTTTTGCAATTCGAGAAGGCGTAAAGGGTCAGAATAAACACAACTAGGGCACACAAACAACAAAAGAAAATATCTAATGCAAAATGAATTCATTTCATACTTCTTTTCCTCAAAACCATGAAATCTGATCCCATATATGTTTAATGATGCAACATAGCATGTTCATTATATTAAAGAGATAACGTAAAATATCAACAGGGTTTTGTTATCTCCTTAATATCTGTATACTCAAGCTTTTTCTTGTGGCAATTCAAAAGAAAACATAATAGTGCCTTCTGATTGGTGGATAGAGTGTCGTGACGTAGATGTCCAGTTACCGTTATGTTAAATCATGTCAACAAGCGATTTCGTACGTTATTGAGATTTTGCATAATTTGTTGGCGAAAAAAAATTACTTACATGTGTGTCAAGGCAAGATGAGGCAACGTACATTTCGATTTAAAAATCAACGTTTTTTATACGCTTGCGACATTAGTTAAAAGAGCGTGATTTGAAGTAGTTGTAAGCTGAAGTGATTTAGAGACTCAAAAAAATATGGCTTCTAAACATCAAACACAAACTTTAAAAGAACTTTTACAAAAACCAAACATGCAGACAGGCTTCAATAAAGCATACAGTTTATCACCGAATGGACATTTCAAATACGTTAAGCGACAAACCACCAAGATGTATTACCATGGTAACACAGTACACCGATCACGACTTGTGCCAACAACGAAGGACCGCGTACGACGTCCTTTGAATTGTTTCATGGTTTTCTCGCATCTTGAACGCAAAAGAGTGGCTGAGGAACACCCTGAATTACATAATGCAGATTTAAGCAAAATTCTAGGCAAGTTCTACTAAGGGATTCTTTGGCATTTTTTCATTCTCTATAGTTTTTAAAATGCTATCGTACGACAATAGATTGCATCATAAAGGTAAAGCTATTTTTTCGACCTTTTTAAATTAGCTTTATGTGGTTTTCGATTAACTGGCAATTTCTTTCAAATATTTTGACAAACAAAACCTAAATTAAGGAAATAAAATAAAAAGCTATACTAGTTGTTAAGATCAGCTTTTTCGGCACCTGAGAAAAAACATCAACTGAACCACGAGTCAAATAAAGGTCGGTCATCTATAGCTCTTGTTATAAGACTTCATTAATTTATTCATTCCTTTCTAATTCCAGGCAAAAGATGGAAGACACTTTCACCAACAGAAAAACAGCCTTACATCGAAGAAGCAGAGAGGATACGCCAACTACATACTGAAATTTATCCAGATTATAAATATCAACCAAGAAGAAAAAATCAACCCAAGAAACCTGGAGATGTGGATTCTCAACAAAATTCACCAGAAAGTTACACTGATCTCACAGCATCACCTGCAAATAAAAATGAATCTGGTTTATCATCCAGTAACACAGTGGGATCAAGACGTTCATCAAAAGATATGAATCTACAACAAATTCCTCAACAGATAAACACATCAATAAACCATCAGCAGAACTCCAACACCAACTCGTATCAACAACAACAACAGATCCTTCCACCTTATGATGGCAGCAATCTATCAACAATTACATCAATTCTACCAACAGGTCCTCAGCAACCAGAGTTCGCCAACAACGCAGATTACAGCGAGCACCCATTACCACAAAGTTTTCCACCAACACCGACCATCAGTCCAGCTGCAGTTGATCACCAACGTCCTATGTTTGTTTTTGAGAATCTTCAAAATGCATTTCCACAAAGTAGCCAATCATCACCAATGACTGAACAGGATGCTATTCGCTGGTTAGCTTGTGATCTCCAACAAAATCTTGATCAAGTTTCACCCTCTCCAAATTATCCTAATTTCAACGAGCCTCAGAACTACCTTGAACAATACTACACTGGAAATCAACAGCGATTGTACCAACAAAACGTTCAACAACAAATGAATATGCAGGACTATAGAAGTAGTTTGGAAAATATGAATTTCCAACAACAAAACTTTCCACTTGACCCCACAACCAATATGGGATCACAGTTTTAGGGTGATGAAAAAGAAAAGTAAAAAAGAAAAATTTATTTTTACACACAATTTAAATCTTTTTGTTTGGTTTACGATGCTTGATTAATTTACGAGCCCAGACCTACGTGTTTTGGTTCAAACTCTTTATTATTTTTGTCCTAAAAATCGTAAACTAAAAGTATATTTTAAAAGTATTATATATCAAAAGCGTAAAGTAAAAAAGAAAAGTTTTAGTAATATTTTAGGTATTTTTTCTCTTGACAGTTTTTTGTTGTTTTTTTTTAATTTTTTTATTATGCAAGTCTTTTTTTAAATCCCATATTATTAATTTATTTTAAACCATCTTTATATTAGAACTATTTAAAATATGTTCCCTCTAGATGCTACTTTTATCAGAAAAAAGAAAGAAAAATTAGTTAAAAGAAAAATGACAGTGAAAAAGATACCCTTTCTTTTTGACGTGGTGTAATCGTTTATTTTCAAAAGCATCAAATTTTGCGAGAAAAAAATGTTATTCTAAAGCACATGTTAAAGCATAACTTGCCCGCAATGACGTAAGACTTGAGCTTATGAAAATAAATAAAATTGATGAAAACAAAAAAATCTCTATCATGCCAACCGAAATTGTTACAGGTGACGCCCCCATCGATTGCTATTCAAACAGCTAATGAAGTTTATTTTGAAAACAACAAACAGTGTTTTGTTGATTCAAAAATGTTTACAGGTCTTTTGAATTTTGTTTGGTAGACTATCCGGAAAATTCCTTCGGAGTTTCGATGTTAATGCTACCTCTACCATGAATCAATAGTCTAAACACGATCAAAATAAGAAGCGCACTGACCTTGACGACCGACGGGGACGTGCCCCCGGAGGTCGATAAGTGGACCCTTTCAGTGAATAATTTTTGACAAGTTTTTGTCAAAACTTGTCTGATTTTTAGACTCTGTCAGAAACTGAAAAGAAAAATTATAATGCTAAAAATTTCAAAAAACCGACACTATCAGAGCTACCTTTACTAAAACGAAGTGAAGTTATGCAAAGTTCGATCGGAGCAATGGCAGGTGTGTGCTCGAGAAAGAAAACTTTAGAAAGAGGTTCGCAACCATAACCATTAGCTACACTAAAGCCAATTTGATTTTTACCATTTTTTTAGCGCGTGCTCGAGCGCCTGTCATTTCTCTGATCAAACTCTACAACTTCACGATCGCACTCCGTTTTTCTCAATTATTTCACGCCGTCACGCTTTTTGTCTATACACTAGCCTGGGCTTTGTCTGTACACTAGCCTGGGGTTATCTGTACACACGTCAAATGAATATCAGAATATAAAGAAAGCCTTTCAAATTATATAATAATCGAAGAAAAATCGTAGAAAGCTTCTTTCTCAAGCTTAACCACCAACCCAAGACAGTTTTCTCACAAACTTGATAAAAAAAACAGTCAAAAACGCATAAGTAGTGCCCAAAACTTCTCAAAGCCATTGTCCCTCATGCGCCTTCGCCTTGAAACGAGCCAACGTAATAAACGATTTGGCGCCACCCAACTGCTTTGTAGTTAGGAAGCACCTGTTGGTTGGAGAATTCTCGTTTTTTGGACCATACTGATACCACCTCAAGAATGACATGAGCAACTTTTTTGAAAATTTTGACGACTTTTAATCCTAAAATAGCTGGCAAGAAGCCAGTATCGCATGCTGCTGGCGCGATATATAGAGGCCTTGGGAGCCGTGTAATAGTCCTCTGTAATGTATATTTGGTCCCATAAAATCGAGCCCTGACTTCAACCCTTCTTTGAATTTTCATTATTTGCCAAGAAAAAATCACGGGACTATCGTTCCTGGGATGAAAAGACCCAAGTTCGAATCCCACAGTAGCCACTCTTTCTAAGTTCTTAGACAATTTCGCACCAGATCTTTTCAAAAGCTCTGGGAATTTTCTTTTAAACCACGTGTGATTCTCGAACCAAAAGTGTCTGAATAACATAATTAGGATTCTATTAATATCCGTATCCTCTCGCTCAATCTGTTAATACAATGCTCTAGTGGTGATAGGCGTCTTCGGGGTAGCCTTGATCGATCGCTGGTGTGTACATTTTGTTCCGCATGGTAATCCTGGTGTAATATAGGTCTAGTACAGACAAGCACTGAGAGGCAGTCATCTGATATTCCGATCAATGACGTATTGGCTGCCGCTCACGCTAAAGTAGCTCTAAAGGAGCGGGCCAATAAACCATCGGCGAGAGCAGGAATGGATATCAGGGGTGGGGGATCGGGGTAAAAAATCCGGAGCATCGAGCCCGTCGTTCAATTTATAGAGTTTTTTTTTCTTTTTTTTTTCTTCTTTATAAATGGAAAATACAATGAACGTACGAACATACACTAAAAACAGTACACACATAGAAAAATATAGTCTCTCCCCCCGCAAGGCACATTGTGATATCGCCTGAGGTACTAGAGTATTGCATTATTTATGTTAAAAGCTAAGATTGGATCGCCATACAACAAGAGGTTGAAAAGCTTAGAAGGGCTTAGTGGAAAAATATTTATATCTAAGGGTCTGAAGTTTGTCGAATAAAAGATTTGAGTATTGAGAGTATATAGAGCAGTGCAGAAGGAAGTGTTGAGAATTTTCAATGGAATTTGTCCTACATACACAAAAAAGATCTAAAGTGTCTTGAAAGCCGTGTCTGAATTTATGTTCTTTGAGGTGACTTGAATTCTTGAAAAGTTAAGAGCACCTGGTCACAATGTTCTGATAATTTTTTTACTCACAGTTGTCGAATCAATCGCATATTGGAGGCACCACGTGGAAACGCTCTGTTGGTTGGTGTGGGAGGCTCTGGTAAACAATCGTTGGCAAGACTTGCTGCTTTTATCAGTGCTCTTGAAGTCTTCCAAATTACACTAAGAAAAGGATACAGTATTGCTGATTTAAAGGTGATCAAAGTTTTCCAAATTTCTTATATAGTAGAATCGAAATATATTCTTAAATAAAACAAAATTTATGATATCCATTACGTAATCTTTTCTACGGAGACATCCCAAAAAACCGGATGTCTGCCTCTAGTTCACAAAAATGTTGACCTCCACAACAGTACCGTTTTTTAGTACCGTATGTTAGAATTTTATTAATTTTCTTTCGTTTTAGGTTGATCTTGGGATGTTATGTCAAAAAGCGGGTGTCAAAAACATCGGAACTGTTTTCCTGTTAACAGATGCTCAAGTTCCGGACGAACACTTCTTGGTTTTGATCAACGATCTGTTGGCTTCTGGTGAGGTACCCGGACTCTTTCCGGACGATGATATCGAAAATATCATTGGTGCTGTTCGAAACGAATGCAAAGGTATTATTCAGGCTAAAAAAAACAAGATTTGCCAGCTACCCAGCAGGCGCACAATGTTATTTCAACGTTCAAATATAATTTCCTGACGTTGACACAATGTTAGTTGGATGTCAAAACAACGTTCCGTGCCTCCATGATGTAATCTGTTCTACGGAGACCGGGTGTTTGTCACTAGTTTTATTGTCGTTAATTCAAAACAAGTGTCAAACGCCCGGCTTCTAGGGGATGTTTCCGTATAAAGAAGAACGTAATGGGTATTATATTTTCTGCTAAATATATGGTAATAATAATAACATACCAATTGAACGCTTTGAATTAACTTTATTATAGTGCAACTAACTACATGAACTCCCCTCTCGCCCCTATCCCATCATAATCTGCTTTACAGGTTTTTTACCTACTAGCATGGACTGAAAAATAGTACTAGGGATTTTGTATAGCTCAACCGGATTAATATTCGCGAGATTAAATTTTGCGAGCAAAAAAAAGTCGTAAAGAATTTTTTATTCAATTTCGCGAGTAAGCAGTTTGAAAAGTTTCGCGTGCATTTAATTTCGCGAATGACCTTTAAAAAAATGGACATATTTTACAAAAATTGCATGGTTTTTTGGTAAAATAGTAGTTTCGCGAAATTTAATCTTTCGAAAGTTAATCCTATTAAAGTAGTTAATGATGTATCAATGTATCAAATATATTCACTTGTTCTTTACCAGCATCTGGCATGCAAGACACCCGAGAGAACTGTTGGAAATTTTTCATCGATCGTGTGCGCAGACAACTAAAAATCGTCCTGTGTTTCTCACCCGTCGGCAACACTCTTCGTATTAGAAGTCGAAAGTTCCCTGCCATCACTAATTGTACGGCGATTGATTGGTTTCATGAATGGCCCGAAGAAGCTTTGTTTTCCGTCAGTCGACGATTCTTGGAAGAAACCGAACAAGTCGTGGTGAGTGCACGTCCTTTTAACGTCCAGATAACGTCATTTTTAACGTTAAAGCTTGGATGGTACTTACACTTATGGTAAAAACGGGTCTAAGTGCGTCTAATTACGCCTAAGTGCAATTATTTTCGAAATAATTATATCGCATTTTTCAAGTTTTGAGAAAATTCAATAGTGTTTACATTGTGGGTACCTTTAATCCTTAGGCGTTTAAGTGCGTCTAAGTGCGTTTAGACGCGGCTTTTAGTGAGTACCAAGCTTAAATCAACATCTAGGCGTCATTATAAGCATTAAAAAGATGTCATGGGTGCTTTTGGGGAATTTCCGTTAGGGCAGAATTGCCCCGCGTCTTTTCCTCACTGTCTTCTTTCCTGCTCTCATTTCTGGCAAAAAGACGCGGGGCAATACTGCCCTAACGAAAATTCCTTGTTGGGGCACATACATATGTATCACGTTCTAGACCAACCAGTAATTTCATATATCTTTTAATTATTCAATAACAACCCAGCATGCACGGAACAATATTTTGACGTCCAAACAACGTTGTTTCAACGTCAAAATGTTAATGTTGGAGCAATGTCGTGTGTCTGCTGGGATAGTGTTCCGTTCAAAATGCCAAACTCCCAAAACTCAAAAAATATGTTATTGTCTCTCTGAAAACAAATTACATAGTTATAATTTCAATTATTATTTTAACAGCCGGATCAAAAAGATTCAGTTGCCGAATTTTTGGCCCATTGTCACACATGCGTGAACGAGATGAGTGAAAAATACTTGATGAACGAGCGGCGATACAACTGTACAACACCCAAGTCTTTCTTGGAACAGATTAAATTATACCAGAACCTGGTCAAAAAGAAAAGCAAAGAGCTGCACCAAAATATGGAACGTCTTGAAAACGGTTTGACTAAACTGCAAAGTACGGCTTCGCAGGTCGATGATTTGAAATCGAAATTAGCATCTCAGGAGATTGAGTTAGCACAGAAGAACGAGGATGCCGATGCTTTGATTGAGCGAGTCGGTGTCGAGACTGAGAAAGTAAGTAAGGAGAAAGAGATTGCCGACAACGAAGAACAAAAGGTCGCTGTTATTGCCAAAGAAGTCGGAAAAAAGCAAGTTGAATGTGAGACAGATCTGGCGAAAGCTGAGCCGGCGTTGAAAGCAGCCGAGGAAGCTTTGAATACGCTGAACAAGAACAATTTGACGGAGTTGAAATCGTTCGGTCAGCCACCGCCAGCCTGCGTCAATGTCACCGCAGCAGTCATGTGTCTATTGGCACCTGGTGGTAAAGTACCAAAAGATCGTAGCTGGAAAGCGGCTAAGGTCACCATGGCTAAAGTGGACCAATTTTTAGATCAACTTATTCATTACGACAAAGAAAACATTCCGGAAACATGCTTGAAAGCGGTCAACCCGTATCTTCAAGATCCCGAATTTAATGCGGAATTGATCCGTTCTAAATCGGGTGCCGCCGCCGGATTATGCGCCTGGGTTATCAATATTGTGGGTTTTTATACTGTCTTTTGTGATGTCGAACCCAAACGTAAAGCCCTTGCACAAGCCAACGCTGAGTTAGCAGCCGCCGAGGAAAAATTGTCAAAGATCAAAGCCAAAATTAAGGTATGTTGTATTGTTTTTTTATAACTTGTTTGGTCTAGTAATGGAAACTTTCGCGAATGGGGCTGTCCAAAATTGCGTGTTTCGCGGAAGAAATTCTTGCCAAATAGATAAAAAATCAACTGTTTTCATCATACGTTTTACTAAGAAAAACCAAATTGCAAAATTGTTGAAAGTTATTGCCTTGAAAATGTATTTTCTCACTTTTGGATCCTTTTTGGGTCCAATTGGGTCCACACGCTTTAATGAGTTTTTAATCACTTTTGAAAATATCGTTCATTAAATACAGGAACTCGACGATAACTTAGCTGAGCTGACTGCTTCGTTCGAAGAGGCTACAAACGCAAAACTTAGATGCCAGCAAGAAGCTGACCGCACTGCCAAAACAATTGAGTTGGCAAACCGTCTTGTGGGCGGCTTGGCGTCCGAAAACGTCCGTTGGGCGGAATCAGTAGCGTTGTTTAAAGAGCAAGCTAAAACTCTACCCGGTGACGTGCTTCTTATTGCGTCATTTATCTCTTACGTTGGTAGCTTTTCGAAATCCTACCGTGAAGAACTGATGATCGATAAATGGTTAGGCTTCTTGAAACAACAAAAGGTATAACTCAGCTAAATCTTTTGTTGTCTGCACCTCGCGCTATTGCGAAGACTTCAAAGGTTCCTTGCGCGTAGAGTTACTGCATGAAATTTGAATAGCTTCCCTGTGTGTTTTCCTGGTGTGTAAAACTTCGCTCGACTAAGTCTTTCGCTTGTTGTTCTGTAGTTCATATCAACATCCAATCTTTTTCCCCAAAGGTTGGAGTGTTGCCTGTTCTGTAAAATTTGGATTCCCAGGCCGTATAATACTCAGCAAATCACCTCTCGAGGATGATTATTAACCTTCGGTTTTATCATTTCAATACATGCTATTCTTTAGCAGGCAGGGAACGTTTTTCTATGACGTCAGAACGTTATTTGCACGTTAAAAGAACGTTGAGAAAACGTCACGTGTCTGCTGGGTATCCTTATTATCAAATAATGTATCTAAACATGTTATTTTTGTCAGGTACCTATCCCTATTACTGAAGGATTGGACCCGTTGACCTTACTATCCGATAATGCCATGATCGCACAATGGAACAACGAAGATTTGCCCAGTGATCGGATGTCTACAGAGAATGCTACCATCTTGCTGAACGCTGAGAGGTGGCCATTGATGATAGATCCTCAACTGCAAGGTATCAAATGGATTAAAACGAGAGAAGGTGCTGAACTCAAAATCGTCAGGATTGGACAGAAAGGGTAAGAAATCTCCGCATACAAGGACTTTTCGTCCCAAGGGTATCCTCTGCGCTATTTGAAATTTTAGATTTTAGATGATTTTTTGATGATTTCGAGCCATATCAAAAACGTCAAAAGGCGTGCATAGACCCTGGGAACGAGGTTGCAAAGTGTTATATTATTTTCATTAATCATCAGTTTTTTGTTATTGATGAAACTCTGCTATTTTTTTCTTGATGTCTTTTGAACCCCTAGAGTAAATTCAAAATATTATAGCTCAAAATTTAAATCAGCTCTTTTACTTTCCAATGGAAAACAAAGTTTACAATCATAGCTGCTCTACTATTCTCCAAATTTCATTTCAAACTTGAAAGACCCAGTAGAAAGTATTGTCATTGGATGTCATGAATAGTTTCCCAGCAGACGCACAACGTTATCTCAACCAAAGTTTGGTTCACCAGTCTGAGTCAGGTCACATTATATTTACATTTTTTTATTCTATTTTTTACAGATATTTAGATACGATCGAGTCTGCTGTCAGCAATGGCGAATGTGTTTTGATCGAAGCAATTGGAGAGTCTGTTGATCCGGTTTTAGATCCTATCTTAGGAAGAAACACAATTAAAAAAGGAAGGTATGTATATTATGGAGAGCCGTTTGTAGAAAAATTTACTCGATTATTTTTTCGATAAAATATAACATTATCACTCGGTAAATTCAATTATCATTCGGTAAATTCAATTATCGTTCTGTAAATGCAATATTATCATTCGGTAAATGCAATATTATCATTCGGTAAATTCAATTATCATTTGGTAAATTCAATTATCATTCGGTAAATTCAATTATCATTCGGTAAATTCAATTATCATTCGGTAAATTCAATTATCATTCGGTAAATTCAATTATCATTCGGTAAATTCAATTATCGTTCTGTAAATTCAATTTATATTTGGTAAATTCAATTATCATTTGGTAAATTCAATTTTTATCATGGATGAAATCATGTTCATCAGATAAGGCAGCAAATGTGTAAATTTTGTCTTTTTCTCATTCTGGTCTTTGAAATTAACTGTTTTTTCTGTAAAATAAATGAGATGGTCCTCATTTTATAGAACACCTCTAGCGCAGTCAGGAACAACATCAAATTAGCCTATCATAGGCTCTTTACCAGGGGGTCAATCGAACTATCGATTGCCGGATCGTTAGGAAGTCAATCGAATGATTGGTGTTCCGATTGGCCGAATCAATCGCACTACAATCGAATATACATCTTTTTATTGTTTTAACAATAATTTTAACAATCGAATCCAATATCGAATGTAAATTTTTTTCCCAACTTCGATTGCTCTTCGATTGGTCGAATTAATCGAAT
>JAUJPO010071289.1:0-11721 GCA_032270745.1 Tiaropsis multicirrata
TCCCACTGAGGTTATATCGTCAGCAAATGCAGCCATTTGATCTTCGAGGTCGGCTATTGTAGACAGCATGATATTAAGTAATGGAGTTATACCGATTGCATAGACGGCCATACCAATTGGACCCCCTTGGGTGGTTCCCTCATTCGATTTCAATTCCATGCCACCAATCACGAACAGTCTTGCTGGAATATGATAGCAGTTGATGACGTAGCATGCGAAGATCGGACACATTACTTGAACGTTGTGAAGTAGAGTTTTTCGGTTGATGTTGTTGAAAGCGTTCGCAGCGTCGACGAGGATTACTGCTTCGGCTGCTTCGTTTCCAAATGCAGCTCTCATGACGTGTATTGCCGCTTCACTCCCACCTTTTTGACCTGAACACATTTGAACACTGTTTCCTGATGTGATGACGTCTTCTTTAACGATTGACATCACTAGTTTTCCACTTATCCGCCTCAGCACCTCTCCGACACCCATCGGTCTAACGCCTGGCTGTTTGTCGAGTGGGACGAGTCTTGCTGCAAGGAAAACCTGTAATGATCCGTCATTGATTTGTTGGGTACAGAGTTTCTTTGTAACGTTTGCAATCGATCTCCTAAGGTCTTTACTGCAATCACCGAATGTTTTGGAAGTCAAATGGTTTACGCCATCCATCAGCATCGAACCCGGATGGGCCTGATCCACCTTGAGTTGCTAGGGTTGCTTTCATCACCATCTGCTCATCAATAGCATCAAATACTATTGCGTCGACGTGCTGAAGAGGACCATTGAGGAGATTTTCTTTGTTCTTATCACGTCCTTCCGGGTGCTTGTCTTTCAGGAGTTTAATCGTGGTATCATCAAGTGGGAGAATTCCTCCACTCATGCTATTCGTAAGAAGTTTGATTGCACCATTCACACCCCCCTTCTCCATTCTTTCTTTGAATCGTTTTGAGATGATTTGGATAGTCTTCTTTTCAGTGGGCTTAGGTAGTCTTGCTTGTAGTGTTTCAGATTCTTTGACCAAAACTTCGATCTCCCCTCTTTGCCAAAGGCGAAGTCTCCTTTCTAGTGCTCTAACGTGGTCTTTCGATTTATAATTTTTGCTTGGTTTCTGAAAAAGTAGAGCGGGCATAATGTGAACAGCTTTCATTGGTATCACTCCTATGGGACTATCTTCGACCCACGCGTTCAACAGTCTTGTCACCTCTCTGATGAACCCCTTTCCGGTACACCCACTTAGCAGCATGAAAAGATTCTTTCTCCAGTATACTATTTTTTCATAACTGGAGTTGATCAACTTTTGAAATTCGCTTCCCTTGACTTGACCCAAGAAGAACTTTTCAGGAGGTACATCTTGGTGTCAATGATGTTGTGTTCTGTAGGAGTAATGATTTCCAGTTGTGTTTCGGGTGGTAGATCAACTGTCGTTACCATCACTTTACACTGTCTTTGATGTTGAAGAGCACCTCTGGGTGTACGGAACAGCTTTCCACACTTCATACATGGCACTTGATTTTCTTCTTGCATCCGGTTTTCTGTCGTTTGATCACCGGCTGAATTCATGATTCTTCTTTTAGATACTCAGAAGCTTTTATTAGTGAAAATTTATAGTTTGATTCTGTTTCAGCAATTCATTGCGTAACCAATTCCGGTATAAAAATTGACGGTTGACGTCCCCCATCTTGGCGTAGGTGTTCTCTTGTGTTGTGTTGTGTTGTGTCTTGTGTTGGTTTTGGTATTTTGACCCAAGATGCAGCTTCAGGAATCAACTAAAATATATCAGGTATGTTTAATAATGTACTATGTTGTTGTTTCAAGTCATCTCTTTGATTTTTCTGATGAATATAGTTTTTAGCTTGGTTAAAATGTAACTTTTTGTGCACGAAATGTGTTTACATTTTCCTCTATGCACTTTGTGATGTAGTCATGACTAGTAAAACTTTCAAATATATCATGGGGTGTATTTTAACCTGTTTCTAGAACAATTATGACAAAACTCCGTCTGCTTTTAGGCAGTTATCTGTACCTAATTTTGTTGGTTCATTTCGGTCATTAAATTATGGAGTGTATCTCAGTCTGTTTCTAGAGGTACAGCAACTATGACAAAATTCCTTCTGTTTTGTAGCTTTTTCGTGTATATATCGGTGCCTATTTTTGTTGGTGCATTGCTTTTGTGTGTATCTCTAAGGTTTTCTTAATTCAGCTCCAAAAATCAATGTTATATGATGTTATATGAATAAGGAAGGGTTGACAACTTCTCTTATAAAAATTTGATTGATTTTTGCTGTATTTCTCAAGAAATACGAAAGTGAAAACAAGTAGGCCAATCAGCTTCGCCGATTTGCTAGTCACGTGATATTGATTAGAACTCAAGTCGCGTACGCGCAATTGTAAAGATTTTCTGATCAATGTTTCCAGATCTTCATATTCGCCGCATCCCTTTAGAGCACCGCGTGGTGCGCGCAGAATATGTCAAGATCTGCTATCAGATTAAAGAACATCCGGGCTTATAACGAATTTGATCCGGTCCACCAGTTACGACACCGGTAGTCAATGTAAGAAAATATTCACGAAGATTTTTCAGCTATTTCATGCGCTTTAGGCTCGCTGCAGCGGCAATAATTAATAACGGAGAAAAACTTTAGATGTTTATCTTTTGATGTACGTAATCATTATTCACTAAATTCAGACTATTAAATTTTCAGGATAGAATTATCAACCAGACGTCTCAAGAAAAGAAGGTACTCGATGTACAGTCGAAAATCGAAAAGGTATTGAACGAATGCAACGATGAAAATTACCCACTATTTTATCGATTTCTTTGCTTGGTCAAAAAGTATTTATGAGATTTTAGAGGGATCTAAAATATCTTCACCACCATATATCATTGACCCGGTGAGAAAATAGATCTTAATAACCGTCTCCGGTGGAAAGTTGGCAAAAAATTACTTTGGCCCTCCCTTTTTTTATCTCACCACTAAATGGTTACCTTTAGAAATGTGCTATCCCCATCAGTTTTTGAATCTTTGAACACGTAGAAAAAGAGAATTTGATATGACCCCAGTAAAAATATCTGAATTTTACCAATGGACCAACCTCGTTAGGGCTCTTTGCGGGCCTTTTGGTGTTTTTTTTTATATAACTCAGTAAATTCTCTAATTTAGTGCGGAAGAAGAAATTACTTTGGTCATGCCGCACTAATATTAAGAGGGGATAAAACAGCTAGGTTTCTTCATTTAAAACCCGCACTAATAGATAAAGGGAAATCAAAACCGCATTAAATTAAAGGTAAAAAAAGTCCTTGCATAGAAAGAACCGAAAGAAGCATATGCAAGAGAGTGAAGATATGGCGCAGAAGATAATCCTTTTTTATTACAAAACATTTAGTTTTTATAGCTGTTGTTGAAAATGAAAGCAAAAGTTTCTTAATTTCACGGGTATCAAACACGGTCAGTATTGTAATTAGAGGTAATTTTCACCATTACTGCATTAAATTAGAGGTGAATTGAAAATTCCCTGAAACTCACCCGCACTCATAAATGTGAGGTGAAAAGAATCTTCATTTTCCCAAAAATAGTATATTACGTTATGTTATGTTATATTTTTGAATGTTTTTAAGTTCAATTCTCTATTCTGAGAAAACTGTTTTTATTGCAGACTCTCTCCTATGAAATATCCTCCACCTCACGTAGATACTTTCTGACCACTTCCTTGTATTTTATATGCTATGTGTGAGAAAACCATTTTAAAATGCTATTCGATATTTTTTTCGATCTAAATGTTTCCTTTTCAGTTCATCAAAGATTTTGAGCGCAAGACAACAATAGCCAGAAATGTATTGGACAAGATGATAACTCATATTCTGAATGATTACATAACTAACAATTTCCGTGGTGAAAGAAGACCTATTGAAAATTGCTGCCAATTTAATGCGTCCAAATTGAAATTTGATCCTAAATTTGCTGAAGAGGTTTGTAATCTTTAATAAATGCATATCCTAGCGAAAAAAATTTTATTGGCTAATAGTTTTTGCAAAATAAGAAAAAGCTTTACTTTTCTCAAATCAATTTTTGGAAATACTTCTTCATATAAGAAAATTTGAACAATGTGATGTGAACAATGATGAAGAAACATGAGAAATCAATGAAACTCAGCAAGTTTATTGTTTATTTTAAGTTATATTATATATCCTTGATTTACCTGAAACAATTGTTTTCTCAGGTGTCATTAAATGATATCTGCGAGCAAACACCAGAAAGCAATTCGAATGTATGTCCTAAACTTGGAGATGCTGACTCCAATTCGATTCATTTGTTGAACAAAAAGAAACTCATAGAAAAATGCAAAGACGTTTACAAAGAAGCTCAAGGTCACATGAGAAACGTCCATTTCGTTTGTCCGAACGGTTATTCTTTCACTTTTCCTGCATATCAAGATCCTAGAAAAAGCTGTACATGCGCAGAACATGATCCTAGATTCAGGTCTGTGTTTTCACCTTTTATCAAGACTTATTTTTTAAGATGAAATAATAATTTTTTTTTTCTTATCAGCAGTGTCAATTAAGGGCTATGACCATAGTGAATTTTCCTAATTTGTGTGATGAATTAAATGTTAATTTGAACTATATATAGGCTATTAAAGTATATCGTGTTATACATTTTCTGTTAGGTCAATCATTTCTACATCTAAAAATATAAAAATCGCAATGAAAAATTGCGAAGAAGAGTATTTCAACTTTGAGGACTTTATTCTCGGTGAAAAATGAACATTTTGAATTATTTTTGGTTCACATAACTTTTCTACTTTGGAACTAAAAATATATTTGCGGAAAATTTTTGTAACAGCTTCTTTGTCTCAAAATCTTGAAAATAGTGGTTTTTCATCAGTTTTTCACTCTTCATTTTAAGTCATAACTTTTCACGCGTTGGAAGAGAAAAATTTTCCGCAAAAGTCTAAATAACACAACTATTTGTCAGTACTTTAGAAAAGATCCGACGGAAAAAGCTTTTTTCCCCATCGAGACTAAGCATTTTTGTAAAAAGTACATGATTAACGTCTTTATGATGTCTTTTTAAGGTCCATGCTTCATTGATTTCTTAATTACTCTTGATATAATTGATTAAAAATGTCAAGAAGGTGAAAAGGTTTTATCTTCAAATTCCCAAAACACTATGGTCAGAGCCCTTAAGCGAGATAAATCGAACCAGGACGGTAAGCTCACGACCGCGACCCACAAAATATAGAACGCTCGATTGCCTGCTCGAGCGTTCTCGTTTTGCAGAGAAAACGAACAAAACAACAGCGAAGATTGTGAATATTTTCCGGTGTATTTTTTATTCTATGCTCCTGATTTTAACAGTGGTGTGCTAAACGATAATATTTACTTACATGGCAAAAATATTAATAATAAATTAAAACAGAAACAAAAAATTAAAAAGAAATATTAAAAGATGTAATAACTTATGATACAAAAAAGTATATTTTATGCAAAAAAAAAGGTGAAAGAGTTAAAAATATATAGATTGTTACAAGATGAAACTAAAATTAAAACCCTAACAAAAACGCCGTAGTATGAATTAAATGCTTTGCTGAGGATTCTGTCGTGACAATTCTAAGAACAATGAGCCAGCAATGAGGTCTTGGAAATGCTATAGCTACTTGTACACAGAGGCTTGAAATTGTTTGATTTTTCAATATCGTTTAATGTCAAGGAGACAGTCAATACCATTGAATAAACATTTGAGTAAGGACTCGATGACTCAGTTTATGATTCATGTTTGTGCACTACGAACAAGGAAGCATAAGGCTTTTTGACTCAGTGGTGGAAACAAAAAGGTACTCAAGATTTTGACGGAGGGTGATGCTTTTATACGTTGTATATGGAAATCAACACTCTCCATCAATATCTCTGAGTACCTTCTGTATCCGTCTCTAGGACTATTGTCAGAATTTTCATTCTGTTTTGAAATATGTTAAAAGAATAAAAGCAAGTGTTATAGGATAAACAAACATTGCTATGAAAATTAAAGAAAATTATGTTAAGATAGATTCGTCTAAAAGAAATAAATCAAAGAAAAATTATTGTTGGAAAGAAAATCGAATTATGATAACTCTATATACTATTAGTGTACCTAAAATGGTTAATAAATGATATACACAAAAGACACACGCGCCCATACAATAAAATTGCTAAAATTAGTCCATAAAAATAATTTATAAATAAATTTTATTACACAATAAAATCAATATTAAAATAATAAAACAAATTAAAAAAAAACAAAAAAAAACAAACAGTGTGGAATAAAGGTGTGAAAAGTGTTTGAAAATGATATCCTTGTTGTTCGTTTTCCCCAGTAGAAATCAAATGTACATTATTATGTGACTTCACACAATACAACGTCCGAGAAAAGTGTCCAAATTTAAGACTTCATTCTACATTTATGCAATGATATGAGAACCAATTCTTAAATTCTGAGTGCGTAAAGTGTTTCAACGGCGCGCTATATTCACCATAATAAATACAAACAAAACAAGCAAAGATATCTTTTCGCAGCTGCTTTAATGCTAGTAGTGATGTTGTTGTGCTTCAAAAAAGTGTAAACGTGGGATGCGTTTTCCTCTATAAAACATCCCCTTATCGATATTTTCCTAAATTCACCCAGATCCACCAAATCTATCTAAAATATGGTCGACTCACCAACAGCTTTCCTTGGCGTTTTCACTCAACCACTTTCAATAGTGAAGTCAGCACCAACCAGCTTGGGAGACAATGTACGTAAGTCTTGAGTATCGAGTAGCTTGACTTTGTCGCGGAATAGACTTTCCAAATCAGCAACATCCTGCAAAAAGATAAATAAACGATGAAGTGGTTTTAAAGAAGAAAAGTCATGTTTTCATACTTTGAATTTCCGCGAAAACTTCTTTCTTCAACATAATGAATTTAATTTATGAGAATGAATTTCATTGATTCTTACTCCAGGTTAAAGTTAATTTCTTTGTTTCCAGACTTTCACTTAGCTTAAGTGTATTATATAAAAATAGCTTAAATACCTTTAAGTGCTTCTTGTCAAACGAGTCGCTAAGTTCTTCATATTCTTTGGTCAAGTTTTCTAGTTCACTTTCTTGATGAGATTCAAGCTGAAGGAAGAAACAGTCAGATAAAACAATGGTAAGATACTTTGAAGAGGCTTTTGTATTTTCAATGGCGGCGTTCTTGCTAAATAATATTAAAGTCTGTTACAAAACGATTATCACTCAAAACACTTATTAACATGTAGAAACCAGGATGACACAAAAATTGATACTGTCCTGGTTTTTACTGGGAAACAATTAGAATGAGAGTCAGATAAAAATCTTAGTACATTTAGAAAGAAAGCTCTTTTCATACTCTTTTGAAACCGAAACACACATGGTAACAAATGTAGAGGGTGGGGCTGATAAAAAAGGGGTTCGAATATACCTGAAAACCTGCTACAATTTGAGAACACTCAAGTTTTCTGTAGTAAAGTCTCTTAAACAAGTTTGGTGAACGAAGCATCGAGACAAATTTTTCTCTTTTATTCAAGTGATTTTTAGAGACTTTTGTATTAAAGAACGACGTGGTCTTAAATTGGAAGACGAATTGCAAAATTTACTCTAAAGAAGTGTAACAGGTGACGTGCTAAATAATGCATATTTAGTTTGAAATACCAACCTGGTTGAGGTCTTAGTCCAAAAGTGAATCAAAAAATTAAAATGAGAAATGTTTTCTTAAACATACTTTTTGTCGTTCCTTGACAGACTGATCGACGTGTTTCTTGTTCTCACGTCGCTTGTGCTGTCCTAATTCTTCTGGATCTTTAAAACCTTTAGATAAATCTTTCATTCTGTTTTGTCGGTCAAGATCTTGCGCGTTCTTCAATGTCGTCATGTCACTAAGGATTAAACATTATTATGTTAATTATTATGACATATTTACCCAGGATAGCCTCTTCAGTTCTAGTGAAACACCTACAAACACCTCTGTGAAACACCTACAAAGGAGCCTATAGAATTAGAAGTGATTAGCAATTTTCACCACCGAAGGCATCGCGGGGAATTGAACTCGGACCCTTCGATCCTAAGCTCAACACCTTTACCACTCCGGCCACGGATCCATCCAGATTTTAAGATAGCTGAAGGTCTCAAATTGTTTTCTTAGTAAAAACAGGTCTGGTTTTACGGAATTTTGCCCCCGATTGCCCTTTGAGTAATAGAGTTTATCACACAAAGAGCCTCAAAGCCTTTTAGAGATGAGAATTCATAATCGATGATTATATTACTCGAAAATCTCAACAACCAGCATATGGTCGGTGCAATCAAATATTTTGGCCAGCACTAATCAGTTTTTTTTATTTTAGCGAGAATTCACTTTGGCGAATGACAATAAGACTTAAAGAGGTGTATTTTGATTAAAAGCCATAAATATAAATTTTGGCGGACCATCACTTCTTTAATTTTGACGAGCACTTATTTTGACAAAATTCACCAAAAATGAGTTCTCGCCAAAACTAGTTCACTTAACAAAGCGGGCAATGCTCAAATGAAAATGCTGAAGGAAATCCCTACCGTGAATGTTGTGAGGTTAATTTCTTTTTATCGCTTGCTTCAACAACTTTCAATGTTTTTCGTAACTCGTCGATTTTCTAAATTGGAAATAAATGATCATCATGAGGAATGGAGTAAACACTCCGAGAATTTCTTTACCTGCAAAAGCTTGGTATAATATTATCATTTGTTGTCTGGATCAAATATCTCATAAAAATCACAAACAGTATATAGTATATATTCCATGAACACCAAGGTTCAAACATATACCATTCTATCACCCCTGAATCAGTACCACCGGTCGGATCCACCCCGGTGCGAAAAATGGTTTTGAAAGAATTAAGTCCCGATGAGAAAAAACTTGTCAGAACGTAAGCCCAGGTTCAAATTGGAAAAAGCCGGAGAAATTTGAATGCGGGGTTTTTTCACACCAGTGATAACTATGCCAAATCCAAGCCCCGATAGAAAAAAGAGTCACCACAGTGGAAATTTGAACATCCACATGGAAATGAGACAGGGGAGAGTGTATTTTAAATTTACTTACTGGTTGAACTTGGGACTTAGCAAGACTCAGTTGTTCTTCATAATTGATTTGGAACATTTCTTTTAGTTTCGATCGATGACTTTTCACAACATCGTCAACCTTACAATATGATAAAATTTTATATTAAAACCCAACAACACAATAAATGCATTTTCTTTTCTAACAAAGAGATATTTATGATTCGGAAAAGGCTCATACAAGCTAACAAAACTGGTGTTAATTTGCTCATTCACAGGGCTTAGGAAATATTTTTAGCTTAAGCCTTTACATGATTACGGAGAAATAGCTTGGGCTAGCGAAGGGGGAGAACAAAATAATTCAAATGATAAACACACCCATATGCCACTTTCTATGGAACAGTTTTAAGGGAATTAAGGAAACCATTACACGGACACATGTAATTTTGAACTTGACTGCATACCTCTTTGTCTTGTTTATCATTCAATTCTCCGATTTCTTTCAAACAATCATTGTAAACTTCCGTATATGTTCTAAGATGAAGGAAAAAGTCATAAGTTTACAATGTTATTTTTTATTCTATTGACCGATGAGCAAGTAAGATTTTTGAGGTTGTAAACCTGTCAATTTGAGATTACTCAAGTTTTCCATAGTAAAGTCTCTTAAAAGTTGGAGAACGAAGCATCGAGACAAAAAGTTGTCTCGTTTATTCAAGACTTTTGTAGTAAAGAACGACGTGGTCTCAAATTGGAAGATGAAATATTATATATGTTTATTTAAAGCTTACACTAGCAAGATATTCACTAAACTATTTTCCTGACATAAATTAATATACTCTGACATTATATATGGAAAAAAGCTTTTTCTAAATAGCAAGAAAATGCAACTCGAGAATATAAAAAATAATTCAAGACCCAGTTTAGATAATTCAGAATGACAAATTTTAACAAGCCTTACCCCTCTTTGTCTGCTTTCTTTAATAATTTATTGTAGCGTTTTTGAGTGGAAGATTTTTCTTTTTCAATGAACGATCGACGCCTTTTTGATTCGGAATCAATCTCTTTGTTGACTTTACCTAATTCCTGGAAGACAAGAATTTTCGAAAAGTAAATATACGTTGTGTGGACTGGTGATATAGCATATAAATCTCTACCGTTAACTTTTGCTGTTATCGAATCCGGAAGCGCATAAAGATAATAAAAGATAGTTCCCTGCCACAATACAAATATGTTTTTAGATTTAAAAAGAAATAATTAGATTCCAACCTTGGTGTGTTTTGCGACGAGTACATTCATTTCAGCATTATGTTTGGATTTCAGTTTCAAGTAAATCTGCAAAGAATGGATAAAGTCATGATCAGTTAGTTCAAGGTTGGGATTTTTCACAAAACATTGCTTTTCCAGATCTCATATTTCCTGAATCCACTAACTTTATAAATGACCTAATTATACCTTATGATTCATAAGACTGTTGAGGTCTGCCTTAACAACAATTTCTTCAGCCGGCTTGATGTTTCCTTGACTGATGGACCTTTTGGTTGGCTCCTTGACTTGATCTTCAACTTTTCTCGGCGGTACAGAGCCGACGCGAGTGGGCACTGATGGTGATTCATGAATAGTCTCAGCAATGATATCTAAATTGTTTCATCAGAATCGAGTTTCATTATTATTGCCACTGGTTCATTCATTATTACATATTACGTTTCAAATTATAAGTAGGTAGCAAGCAGTATTTATGATATCTATGACGTAACCTGTTCTACGTTTGCCACTACTTTTTATTGCTAAGGGGTTTTACTGGCAAATACCTGAACTTTTAGGATGCTTTCCTATAGAAAATACGTCACGGATATCTGTTTATGAGAACAATCATTATTATTTATCAGGCCCGAAAAAAGCCAAAAGTAAAAACACGTCAAGAACAGCGCTGATATTTTAGTAGTGAGGTTACGTTAAGCGAGATAAATCAAAGCGGAGGACGGCAGATAGCGACCCGCGACCGTTGCCCCGCAAAATCTATGACGCCCAAATGGCTGTTTGACCGTTCTCGTTCCCATCTCAACGTAGTTCTCCGATTTATCTCGTTTAACGTAACCTCGCTAATAATCAAAGTAAAGGTACAATTTAGTAGAAACTAACGATGCTCTCCAAACAATAAAAATTAAATGAGAACAGCCGAAGAGCAACGCAAACTCTAACTCTACTCTATTCTAATAAAAACGATAATGTTATATGATAAAAATGCAGTACAAAGCAGTACATAAAGAGGAGCCTAAGTAGATCAGGAGGGGGTGGGGGCTTGAAAGAATGAACAACAGGGTGCGTTACCTCTACTGGTTTTTTCTCTCTTTTCAGCGCCATCCTTGTTGATCATGCCCTGTAGAGACACAATACTACCTCGTGGTTGTTTCAGGTACGACTGTGGGACGGCCAAATCACTTGTGGACGGTGCCAGCTGCAGGTGTGAAGGATGTTAATGATGCAATTATATTACAATTAAAGGGTTAATGGGTTATAATGATTTAAAATATCAATTAGTAGAAAGTTAGCAATAGAATCAAATCAGTATAGGTCAGTCCGTTAAATTTGTTCTTTGTATATACAGTAGACTCTCGCTAATTCGAATTTCAAGGGGGAAAATAATCTATTCGAATTACAGAGAGATTCGAATTA
>JAUJPO010071300.1:0-11721 GCA_032270745.1 Tiaropsis multicirrata
ATAACAAGAACATTACAAGTATCACTTGAGGTGCATGTGTCAGGTTGTTTGTAACAAGTCAATGATTTGCCACATTCGTCTGTTGTGATTTCCTGAAAATGAATTTAATGAGATTTGCGATGAAAAGAAAACTTTAGATATAAGTTTTATAGTTTTATATTTAAGTTTCCGTGCCGAGTCCTTTTTTAGGGTACTTTTTTGTTAAAATGAACGTCAATATCTCCTGAACCAAAAAGATTATTATTAGAGGTTAGTTTATAGCTCGTTGAATAGCTGAGAGTCTCCTCTTTCATTTTGGGCCCTTTGGAGCAGCCTGTTTTAGACAGGGTGGCGTGGCGGAGGGCGTTTCTTTTGACGGCGAACTGCCCAGTGGTGCGACTTCAAATCAATTTTTTTCAATTCTAAAAGCTAGAGAACAGAATCTATCCTTCCTGTATAGCCCATGACGGATATATACGTAGTTGGCAGTCAACGTGTTAAAGTATTTTCGAATGGTTTCTATCATTATTCCAATTACGAATACCCAATTTTTTTCGTCATACGACAAATAGGGAATGGCATACCGAGGGTATGAAATTCCCAAATCCCGTTAAATGTTTTGGTGCAAAATACCGAAATATTGATTAAGATTCTTAAACTACCGGGATATCGTTCGTTTATATATGCAGTCCGTTTTCCAGTTATTCTTTCGTCGAAATCCCGATGAAAACACACGATGCCCCTCCCAAATAGATAAAAAGGAAGATTAAAACTACAGTAACAACTTTTGACACAGACTTTATAAAAAGATCAAAAAAAAGGTTTATTGCACACTTACCACGTTTGCGCTAACCAATGCTAAGTAAGCCACCATTAACAAAACGATTTGAACATTTTTTTTTGTCTCCATTATGCTTAGTTTAGCTTATTGTACCAGTTTGATGCAAGAATCAAATCATTCCAATTGATACCTCCTTAAAAAAATGAGAGAAAATGGCATTATTCAGTATCTACCATTTTGACCAGACATAATCTGGATCCATACTAATTTTTACCTATTTCACTAAGCTCACATGAGAAAAAAATAGTATGGTAACATTGGCAGTTTGAATTCCGCACCAAAATAACAGTTGAGAAATTAAACCAATCAAGATCTTGAAGAAAAATCAATCCAAAGCAATGTGCCCCGTCTACTTTCGAGTCGGGTAAGAATAGGATGTAGACGGGATTCCATCTAAACCAGACAGAATTGATTGAAATTATTACACATTACACAAAGTCGGTGGTTATTTTGTATTATGAAAACACTGTTGCAACTGTTCCATTATCAAAATAAGTTAATTGCACAGCAAAACAAACCCATCATAACCTTTCTTTTTAATTGCTCCACCTTGCAAATTTATGTAAACTATTATAAGATCATTTATAAGAACACAAGGCTTCAAGAACCTAAAAAGTTAAGAACATGCTAAGAATCTTTTAGTCTTCTTTATAAAATTGCTTGAAAACAGCTACTTCATTCAATGAAACTAAGAACATAGTAGGAACATTTTAAGGTTAAGAACATTTTAAGAATGTCTTTTCTGGCCACAGTGTTCTAATGAAAGAAAGAACGTGTAAAACACAAACATACCAAATACCCTGCTAACTGAAAGCAAATCAACTTTTGAGGCAAAAGAAAATTCAGTACTTTTGATGTAAAAAGAACTATTTTTTGAGCAGAAATTCTTCTTATTAAGATTTCATGTATAGGAGCGACTTCCTGAATCAGGATTTCTCTGAACGTAAGCGGCGGTAAAACCCAAACAATATAGAATTAAGCTTAAAAGAGTCAGCTGAGTCAGTACACACTTTTTTATACAAATAGTTGTTTTTTCATTGAGGGCGAGCATTATTCTTAGTTTTCTATTGTTCTATACAATAGATCTATTGTTCTAAATTCAAAATCTCACCCTGATATTCTCATAAAAAGAAAAGCACATATAGTCTATATGCGTTTTTGAGTAATAACTCGAATTAAAAAAAAAGTGCATATAAAGGCATTTCGCGTGGAAAGGAAACTGACTGTTTCAAGTAATGACTCAATGGAAACCGAAATACACCACTCTTGCAATTACTTAACTTTGTAAGTACGGTTTTGACTGTGGGTCATGTTGTTCTAAATCTAAAACCTAGAAGCAGGTGTACATATTGACGTTAAAATAAGCCTAAAGAAAGAAGTCATTGCATTATCGTGTCACCAAAAAGAGATACAAAAAAAGTGCCACAGTCCTCACAAAAAAAAACATTGATATTATCATTTAAATTTCTTTATACACTGAATAGCGTAACAATGATCCTGGTGGTGGGGGTGCTTGTGCAAAAATGGTTGCTTGATATGTGCATCTCTCTATTATAAGGGTCGAAAAAGTAGGCCCTAAAATTTCTTTAATACGTCATGAGAAAATTTTGCGTCAAAAGATCTCTCTGATATTGGTCATTTTTTGGCAAACATAGCCGTCGTCCCTCAAACCTAGTACCCCTCCCCCTCCCACCCGGGTATAGATTCCAAATTGATTGACATTTGAACCTCTACTTTAGTTATGTCTAGTTTTTTTAATTTTAAATCCTAATCACTGGCTATTGAAAAGTCTTGTCTCACGAATAAACTTAAGAAAGTGTTAAGAAAGGCGTGGTAAAGTATCCCCGATAGGCACGGAATTTTGCTTTAACGTCTAAACAACGTTGGTTCAACGTCAGAACGTTACTTGGGCGTTGAAACAATGTTGGATTAACGTTGTGTGTCTGCTGGGACTGATAAAAGTAGACAAAATCATAAAAAATACACCCGATCATCACATACCAGGGTTTCAATTATTTTTAAAAACACCTTCCAAAGCAGCAGCCCGTCAGGTCAACAAACAGTAGTCTTCAGCTAAACCAACCACTCTATAACCAAGCCTACTAATGAGATAATAAACGAGTTAGCATAAAAGCGATATCATAATGATGATTAAAAAAGTAGTAATGACACTACTCAGTGGAGAGAAAAAAATTAACCAATTAATTATTGCATCGTCACTCTTGAGTAGTAGCACTAGGTTCCTTTTTTCCGAGCAGGAAGTCGTCGTTATACTTATACTTACAAATAAGTAATGACATGTTTTTAATAAGAACATTGTGACCGCGAAACGAAAGCCTTCGGATGTCTATAACTTTTTCTGGAATCCAATCGTTAAAAATATTTTAGTAGACAGAAAAAAGAACAATATATAACAATAGAAATTCCTTTGAGAACAAAAGAAAACGTCCAATACCATGCCAAAAAAAGAATATATTATGCCTATATTATGGTTTTTTCTTATAAAAAAGTGTATATTAAAGTATGTTTCAGCTCAATAAAATTAAATCAATCAAATCATAATTCTACCCTTGCCGGCCGACGGGGGTGTGCCGCTGGGGTTCGAAAATGGACCCTACGTGGGACTCAAAATTCGCAAAAAAGGGACCCTGAAGTGCCAAAACTTTCTCAAAAATGTTCTACTTTTTCCCACAATTTTCTCAAAATCTTCTACTTTTTCCCAAAAAGGCACTCTATGAGGGACAGACCTTTGTATTTTCGTATTTTTGAGACCCTGAATGGGACTCTAGATAGCTAAAATAGGGACCCTGACCAGCGGCACATCCCCGTACCCTTTTTTGTCTAAGTTCACCCCCCCCTCCCCCGGGAAAACAACCAGGAAAAACACAACAAGTACCACCAGGCATCTCTGTTGATTTGTTTACTAAGTTGGCGTTTGTGATCTATTTTTGCTGTTGTTTTTCGAAATTTTTCTAAAGCAGTGTTGAAGTCGAAATTTTCAGCCATTCAAGAGGAGTCTTCTCTCTAGCCCCTAACCTGGAATTGCGTCTCGATCAAGTGACCGAAATAAAAATAATTTCAACATCGGGCCGCGAAACATCCCGACCTCCAGATCAGGTACTTTTTCAATTGACATTGCTTTGAGCCAAATTGCGGATACACATACTTTAAAACACAACATAATTAAATTTCCTCATTTTAAATCTTCGTGAGACTGTCCAATGCTACGAATCTTGGAATTGGGATTTGGAACGATTATTTCCAACCGTGAAAGCCCGCTCGAGAAACAAAATATCTAAACAACATAAAACTAATGGGTCTCATTTTTCACTATTGTGATTGAAAGTAATTAAAGTATTGCATTGAAAAAGCATGCGATGACTGTTATCGTGCTTACTAAAGCCGGGTTTCCATTCACCGAGCGGACGACTTCTATTCTAAAAATAGAGTTGGTCGCAGTGTTTGGTTTCCATTCCCTGAGAGATCAATTACTTATTTACATTTTTTTGTTTATTCTGCAGATTTTCTCCTTTTTGATTGGCTGAATGATTTTGTCCTCTCGAGTTCTCTCTAGATCTCTTACGAAATTTTTAGCGGACAAAAGAGCACAGAAAAACTCGATTTTTGTGTACAAAATTTCCTAAACTGTGACGTCAATGAACTATTTAAGGAAACTTTGTCCGCGCGAAATCGTCCGCTCGGTGAATGGAAACCCAGCTTAATGCAAAAAGTTAGCAGACAAGACTGATGAACATTCTTTTGTTTTGGAGATTTTTTTATTGCAATTGATTTATTTCTGTCGCATTTGGTCATTAAGCCAAGAGCACTACCTACCGCTCTTTGGAAACAAAAGGCCTAATGGCCAAAATTTGACGTCATATGGCCATCAAGCCTATTTCCTCCAAGATTTTGGTGGAAATGGTGGGCCAACATTTATCAAAATAAAAAAATATTAATAAATTTTGTCCAACAACAGTTTTTGAGATTCTCATTGTTGGCCAACTCGTTGGTCAGTTGATGTTGGTCGAAATGTTGGCCAAAATGATGGCCGGTTTACGGAAGTCTTTACAAAAAAAGATTTAATATGAAAAGAAAATATTTTAAAAATTAGTCCTAGCATCGATCATGTTGCACCAATAATTCATTCTGTTCTAGTAGACAGCTCCCAGCAGCTTTTGGTTTTTTCTCAGAAGAGGTAAATCTAATGACAGTTGAAATACAAAGCCCAAGGAACGACATGAACGCCAAAAACATGAATGCAGATCCATGAAACGTCTCCAAGGTATGGTTATAGATCTGTAATGTGATCAAGTTCAAGGTGTAGGAAGAAGCCTCTATTGAAGCACAGGCTGCCAGGACTGTTCCAACTTTATCTTGAGGAACCTGTCTGGAGATGTAGCTTCTCAACACAGACATGGGACCAGGGACAGCGAATCCTGCTAAATTAACCAGAAATACGAATAAAGTTGTGTTTGAGACACCAATCAGGATAAAGCAAACGATTTGACTGCAGATAGAAAACATAATGGTACTCATCTCTGTTGCCTTGACAACGCGGTATGCAATCTGAGTGGTTGCTACGACACCGATGCTCCTTATAACTGCCTGGTTTGCATAGTAGTATCCAATATAATCAGCACTAAAATTAAGAGGCTTTCCTTTCAAAAATAAAGCCGTTATCGATAATTCGCCCGTAAAGGCGTAGATAACACAAAGGAAATTGGCCAAAGCTGGTAGGATATGTTGTCTATGTTCTTTAGATGTCACTACGTTGAAAACTTTCCGGATTTGCTTATGCGGCATGAATAGGTTACAATCAATAATAAATTTTGTTGGTGGTTCTAAAGACACTGCAGAATCTGGCTGTTGTTGTTGTTGTTGTTGTTGTTGTTGTTGTTGTTGTTGTTGTACATTTTGCGCATGATGACCTTCGAAGTTGTAATTTGTACGTTTCTCTTGTTTGCTGTTTTTGATTTCACTGTCATTGTTTAAGTGTTTTGGATCAGGCAGTAGGAATATGATATACAATAACAAAAGAATATTGACGCCGATGGAAAGACAAAACACGGAGACAAAGCCCATTGATGTAAGAAGGTGACCTCCAAATAGTCCTGCAGGAATGCCAGCCAGATTGATGCTAAATTCCACGAAAGCCATCCGAGTAATTCGTGTTTCGGATTTTTTTCCTCGTGTCACATCGGCAATAAAACTGCATGATAAGGCAATAACGCCTGGAAACTCACCAAACAGGCAAGCTAAGAACATTCCAAAACATAGGAAAACGACGTGTGAGTTCATGAAGTGAGAACACAATACAAATATAATGTTTTGTAGAATACTGACGATGGGGATCACGAACATGGCCTTCTTACGCCCAATAGCGTCGCCAATGGGTCCCCAAATTAGAACAGTGAAGATAGCAGGTATTTGTGCGGAAGCTAAGACAGCATACCACCAGTCTGATGCAAGCTAGAAAAAAAATAGATCAAAAGCTTTAAGAAAAAACCACGAAAAACTGTTCTAAACCAAGCGCTGAAATCACAGCAATATACATTAGCCAGAATTTAAACCCGCTTGGATTTAATTACTTATATAATATGACACCACTTTTGGCGGAACCGCCCAACAAGCAACTTTTTATGGTAAACCCAACGCCCAAAAAAGGACTTCAAAGAAGTCAAAGAGACAAAAGTTGATATTCCATACCTTTTTAATTTCCGATGAGTCTTCAACATCCACTCCAACTACATTCGTGGTCATGTCAAAAGTGGATACAGAAGGTACTCAAAAACTTTGACGGAGAGTATTGAATTCCAAATAAGGAAGTCGAACAAAAACAACTCTCTCTACCGTCAAAATCTTTTAGAACACTCTGTATCCGCCACTGCACATTTACAACAGAATTTCGGATAAGTGAGAAAGATAAATGACGCTTATCATACCTTTTTAATTTCCGGTGAGTTTTCAACACTGGCCGCGGTCACGTTTACCTCGGAACCATTGGTGCTTCCGACATTCTCATTCTGCAATGCTACTTTATGGAGAACAAGCTGTGGTAAGATGGTCAGATTGACCATGTAGACGATGGAATAAAGGAAGAGGATGGGTTCACTTGTAATGCTTCTCCACATTTTGGCTTGTGATTCTGTTTGAGTTGTTCTATCTTCTAGTAACCCTAAAAATGATATCAACCACTCGTTTTTTATAAGCACATGAAAATCCGAAGAAGCTTTTTAATGTTATCTTAAAATGTTCTTATTTCTATACTCTTGATTCTCAAAAGCCTGAAAATGTTCTTAACATGTTCTTAATTTTTTTGACCTCGAAGCCTTATGCTCTTATATACTTTGTTCTCATAAAAAAACGTGTAAGCCAGTAGACACGAGATGTTTCAAAATCAGACTCTCGCAGTGCCAGTGGGTTGGATACAGGAGGTAGGCTTTCTTATTTTAGGAGAGTAATCAGTTTCCATAAAAGAATAATTAGAAAACTATCCTACATTGATTATAGCCTACCTCAGTATCCGAACCTGCAGTGCAGTGCAAAATTTGCTGAAAACCGACCGTCCTGTAATTGTATTTTGTTAACTATGGTAATTTACCGTTCGTTCCTAATCATCCTTAATCACTGCCTTATCTTCTTCAGAAAAGACCAATTTTCATTAAAACTTAGCTTAAGTTAAATCTTAACGTGGCAGCAGCTCTAGGATGCCGAATGCAATGAAATAAAACGTCAGTTCGCAATGCAATGACTTTATTAGAAAGAGAAGGCATCACACTTTAATTCTATCAAAAGAAAAGCTTTGAAAGCTGCAGATCAAAAACCAAAGCGCAGAGGACTATAACACTCAGAAATTAGATGAAAACTTTTTAACGTCAATTTCATAACAAATGAAAAATGGCGGAGTTTATCTAAATTTCAGTCAAACAATGTTCAGAGACGCATCCACTACAAAATTCTAGAAAATTGAAGTCAATAGCCTTCGAATTGAGCATGTTAAATTTGGTATTTCTGCGGTGAAGACTTTTTGGGTGGGACCTGGAAATGTATTGATTTCAAATTTAGGGGTAAATGTTAGGGGTAAGTAAGGCTTGTTTACTGGTACTGAGAACTTTCAAACACAATTTATTTAGTTTTTTTGTGGAATCAAATCCATAATACATATTTCAGCAGCTATTTATTTGACAAGAAATTTTGTCTTAACGTGTCAACAATCATTAATTATTTCTTTAGCTTTTTTCCCCTCCCAAATTATGAAGGTAATTAAATAATTGGAAAAGCCAGAGTATATACCTGGGACAGTTATCCAGATTGATTAAAAGTAAAAATAAAAAACAGATATACGTTAAATGTGAGAAGTCTATGCGTGTGGTAGGACCAAAACAAAAACAACCTAAAGAAAATAAATTAAATTGTTGTCATGCTGGAAATAAACTGATTTATATAAATGAAAAGTGTCCATCTCCATTGTATTTATTTCAAATAAGGAGTCCTTTAGCTTTACACCAGACTGTCTTAATTTGAACTGTTTGACTATCAAACTAATTTAACTTAAATCAAACAAAAAGTTCAACTAGTTTGATTAAGTACGATCAATGTTTACTTTATTTTTAAGTCAAACTTTGAAATCACAAAAATCATGAGAGTTGTTCGACTAATTAATCGAACCACAATATTGCATTAAATTGTGAGAGTTCGATTCAGTCTGGTTCCACAGAAGCATAGTCTTAGAATCATAAATCGTATTATAATCTGTATATATACTTCTCAAAAACGTGCAAAAGGAAAAAAAATTGACATTAGAATTGAGCTACAGCAATGAAGAATGTTTGAAAACAAAAAATATTATTGCTAAAATTTAACCGTTATATACATCTGAAAAAAACACCTTTGCCGGCTGATCAATTAAAGTTTGATGAAGCTCTGTTATCAAACTTTAAAATCGAATTCCCACAATTTTTTCACAATGCAATATTCCAGTTTGGTTAATTAATTTAATTGAATATTGCTTTTTTGTGCTAATGAAACTGATTGTACTAATGCGCTCTTATCAAAGTTATTTAATTTGTTTCTCACAATGTTTTAGAAGTTCAATTTAAAGTTTAATTAGTTTGATAATTGACCAGTTGATTAAGACAGTCTAGTTTACCGTGGATGCATGAAAAAGTTGAATGTGTACCGTGAAACAAGGTTACTTGGGAACCTCCAGTCAAACATCAACATGGGATGCCAAAACATACGCAATTTTGCTGACCTTCCAAGATTTTGTGAATATTGATGTTTGAAAATGAAAGTAAAATTTTAACTTCATTTTAGTCCGCACAAGTATACCAATGAAACAAAATTTGAGAAAACAATAAAATCCAAGCAATTAACATAGCCCTGGGAAAGCTAAACAAGTGCGTTATTGTTTCGGCACCCGGTAATTTTTTTAATCTAATTAGTGTGTTTTATTTCACTGATCTCGAGAGATCCAGAAACAAAACAAAATGACGATATGAAATGAGTCGCAGTAGGATTTTACGACTTTGACTAGTATGTCTTTTTTAATTACATTGGAGTTTTCTGATATGTTCATTCTTATTGTGATTTTGATGTGTAATTGATAAGCTTGGTGAAATCGTCAAAACAAACTTGTTGTCAGAAAACAAGACTAGATATTTGGTATATAATCCCATGTTTGACTGGAGGTTCCCTAGTAACCCTTTTTGACAGTATACATGTACCTAAATACAAAGTACAGTGGTGCCCCGGCCCGGCCGGGTTGCTGGGGTGTGATGGTTAACCTTTTCATCATAAAAGAACAAGTACCAAAATTTAAAACAAATAAGTAGAGTACTTTACCATATTGTAACAATTAAAACAGAACTTCAGACAAGTCATACAGTCATAGGAAAAGTAGATAGCTGTAAAGATTCAATTTTATACTATCTATGTCTGTATGTCATGATTCAGCAGAGGAGGGTGCTCTACTTACAAACACTATACTTGCTATCAATTAAGCTAATATTAAAATATTTAAAACCCAAAGCCCAAAAAGCATCCAATGTAGGTGTAGTTCACAAGCACAACATCACAGTCAAACTGTTTCTTCTATATCTATTCTATTTGGCTTGAGTTGCAGGAGTCTTTTCCAGACAGAACCATTTTATGATAATTGCGCTGTAAACAGAGTGTATCCTTGAAGGGATACCAAGTGAATAAAAAAAGTAATTACCTGATTTCTCTTGACAATTCAAAAATACGACTGTTGGCTGAGTCAGTAAGTCTGTCGCTTTTTTCCTTTTGTTTAAAAATCTTCTTGTCGGAATTCCGGCGCCACTTTTTCAGATAACGTAAAATAAACCGGGGGTTTGTAAAATAAGAAAATTTAAAAGATAAACAGAAGCATGAATCATGTATTTATTTTTCAATTAACCATGTAATTAATTATTTATCTAATATTGCATCTAAATTGTTTTTATTTCCGTTACATCAAATTTACTTATACCACAAAAGTCTTTTTACAAATTGTTCCCCTGTCTTAAAACTTATCAAAACTTGGTCCCGTTCTCCAGCCGCGCAAAAGACAGACGTTTTGGACGTCTTTGGACGTATTTCGGACCTAATCTGTTTCTCACAACTAATCTGTTTTTCAACGCGCGGCCGCTGACGGTACACTTCGGAATCGAGTTTTATCGAATTGTAAAGTGGGGAGAAGTCAATGAAAACTCTGTGTGTAGCGTAAAAAATATTCAAATCATGAGAATAGTCATAAGAATGTGTTCTATTTTCTTTATAGTTAGAACATTAAATGCTTTTTTTGGCATTGATATTTCTTACATTGTGTAGCTAGTCAAACTCAAAGCCTTATTTCCATTATATATATATTCTGAAGAATCGAAAATTCAAATATTTCTAAACGTCGCCTATAGGGACGTCCAGCCGACGTCTGCAAATATTCGTCCAAATTTGACGTCCATTGGACGTCTTTTAAAGACGAGGACGGGACCCGGACGACTGGACCTGAAATGGACGTCCACTAGACGTCCTGTGCCCACTGGGTAAGGTACCTGTGGAGGAAAAGGGCTACCCATTCAAAAACGAAAGTGCAAAATGCAAAAAAGAATAACCATGATGGATAAGAAGAACAATATATTGAAGTTTCTACGACGGGGTGTTGCCTAATTGTTTTCTGCGATTCTGCCATGTTCATTATGTCTAAAATATTCTGATTTAAGTAAATGGACTTAAGTTTCATTTTGTTTAGATTTCCCTTGATTTGCCAGTTTTTCTAAATTCATTATTCTCAAACTCTTTTCTACTAATAAATTTTACTGAAAATTTACTAAAACTTTTTAAATTAAAATAATAAAAAAATCCAAAATTTTGAAGATGTCATCAGATATTAAGAATTTTCATTTTTTACAAATTTTTCATGACGTCATCAAAATTCAAGTTTTTTCAAAGGTGAAATTTTAGCTCCAATTTCCTTGATGGGAAAAAGAATGTTGTGGAATGTTCTGATATGTTATGGAATGTTATTTTGTTTGGCTTCCGCGTAGAAAATCAAAACACAGATCGCCGTGCCTTTTAGTATTCCGCAAAGGGCGCTGGGCAGCGACGAAAGGTCGGTTTGACAAATTGGACTGCCGCTGGATTTTTTCTTCATTTTAAATTTTCTTATTTAAATTAATGAACTTTATTTTTGGACGGTTTACCACTGCCTTTCTAAATCCATTATTCACTTGACAATCGTTCAGCGTGAAACTGACAGTAGTGTTTTTTTACTTTTACAAATATAATTATGATATTAAATCCATTATTCTCAAACTCTTTTATAATAACTTCTAATTCTAAATCATGAAACGCTGATTTCAGTAATTCCAAAGGTTCATCAGCTCCTAGCCTTTCTAGCTGAG
>JAUJPO010071310.1:0-11720 GCA_032270745.1 Tiaropsis multicirrata
GGACGTCACGGACAGGGAAGGACGTAAAGGACAAGGAAGACCAACAATCGAACGACATATTCATTATATACTATAGGGAAAGTAGAGCAAAGACGTGTCTACATTTATTGGGGTTTCCTCTGAGAGACTATAACGGACCATTATACATCATCGTCTTCCCCGGCTTTTACTTTTTGATAGCCTGTATCAAAATTTTCGTATTTCAAAATCCCGAGTTTCAGGAACATGTACAGGCTAGGTTTTCGTGAGATGGGTACATCAAGTACCGAAGATATGACAACAAAAATCTCACAAAAATGAAAACAAATCACAGCTGGTCTGGCTGGCTTGACTTGACTTGACTTTTTTTCCTCCTTTTTGCAAATATCCTTGCACGTTCGAGGAAGTTTTGGTGATATATTTGTAGGTTTTAGTAGAATTTCTACTTGTTTTTAAGGCCTACTTTAAGTTGAGTACAATTTTGGACCTAGCTAGGAAACCCTTGGGCCTTGGTGACGGTACGTACTGAATCGGTGTTATTTGTCTATGAAAATCTTAGTGACAGTATGTACTGAATTGGTGTTATTTTGCCTACACAAACCTTAAAGTAGTATATATAGTTCTTTCATAAATATTCTTTACTATTCCTTGTTCTTTACTATTTCTTAATGTTTTTTTAAGGGTCCCTTTTGGGGTAAAAAGATGGACTGCGGAGGCTTGAAATTGAAGTCAGGGAAGTGTGGGGCAGATGTATACCGTCAAGTTATACAACTTGCACACTCCAGTTTATACAACTTGCACACCACCATCTTCAAGACTTCGCTGCGACGCTGGTCAGGACTCTCCGTGTCGCCCGTACATGTGCGGGCGTGTACGGGCAACACTAATAATTAGATTTGCCTTAACGCCCGTACAGCCCGTACATGTATACAGGCTGTACGTGAAGTCAACTGTAACGCCCGTACAGCACGTACATCTGTACGGGTTGTGTACGGGTGTTATGTTTATGTTGTACGGGTGTTATGTTTTTGCCGCCCGTACATATGTACGGGTTGTACGGGTGTTATATATGTCGATTTTGGTCGACTCGCCCGTACAGCCCGTACAGATGTACGGGTTGTACCGGCGACACGGAGGGTCCTTCTTATGCATGAACAGAGTGGACAGGTTTCCCCTCTACAACTCTCACAATTTTGATTATTCACACCATTTTATACAGATATATTCACCTGAAAAAGTTTGATCAGTCAGATCATTTATCATCTGACGTGAACAATGCGACCTGCCAAACGGCCCAAATTTTGGAGGCAGAAAGATCACAACATTGGGCCAAGGGAATTTACATTACAGTTTAGCGTTGTTTGCTCTCCAAAAATACATGCGGCAAAATTTCATTATTCATTATTTTTCAAACCGCAGAATTATTCGCCATTTTCCCGCAACAAGCTCCAAAAATGAATTATTTCGGCTTCCGTGAACTCTGACTTTTCTGCGACAAGAGCTAGAAATTGTATTATTAATGGTGGTGGGTGAGATGGGGGCGTTGATGGGCGTACGTAAATGGTGGGCGCAATGTGGGCGGACCTGCTTTTTTGAGAGATACATTTCACATGTGCATTCTTCACATCTTGGTGAGTAAGCTCCAAAAAAGCAAATAATGGAATTTTTTTTAAATAATGAAATTTTCATGCGGGGACCTCTAAGACATGCGGGCGGGTGACGCTAAACTAGTATGTCAATTCCATCGGCCTAACAGAAAAATATTTTTCGACCGACCGACCGACCCACTTTTTAAAGTAGAAATGACGGGAACCAAACAATTTTTCGCGATCCGCCAAATGAAGATGAAAAATTTTACTCTCTTCATCAGAGAGCATAATTAAGAACATATACCATATACCATATAGAACAAGTAGTCAAACAATACTCGCAAATGACATCAAGCACAATAAAAATGTTAACATAGACGGAGAGCTCTAAAGCCTTGTTTTCATTAACACACGGCACAGGTTGGCGGGCCTTTAATGGCGTATTTATACTTTCTGCCCGCTCTCCTCTGATTTTCATGGTATTTTATGTAATGTGTGTGGGGTGTTATCAAGTTTTTATTTGCAACAAGCATGCACCTTTGTGCAATCGTGTATGCATAAAATGATTCTTTTCAGATTTGAAAAATTGAAAAATTGAAATGTGTTTTAACGATTTTAAAGTAGAAAGAGCAGAACTTAAAAATATTCTCCATGTGAAGGCCAACCCCCCCTTACGATACAATACCCCTCCTTAAAGGGCGACCCCCCATATGATATTGAAAATCCCCCCCCCTTACCTTTATTTTTGAAAATCTCAGACCCCCCTTAGAAATAGGGGGGTTAGAAACTATGCTGCAGCACTTAAAATTCTTAAAAATCAGTGCAAAATGACTGTTGAAAAGAGAAACTCTTGATTTCATTAACTACTTTTTGTTTTTGCCACCATACATTTCTGTAATAATCATTATTCTTGGATTAGCCTTAAAAAAGTTTGAAAGGAGAGTCAAGTTAGACCCTATTTTAAAAGGTTAAAAGGTCCTCTACGGCTCTAAACCTTCTTAAAATAATATAAAAAATTAATCTACCTTATATTAAAATCTTTTGAATCTTATTACAGCAAGATTGACCAAAAATGGACCAAAAAATATTACTACCAGCTCTAGTAGGTGGTGTTGTTGGAGGTGTGGCTTCTCTTGGCATCTATTGTTTAATAAGTCATGGAAAGAAAGCAAAACAGACAACCATAGAACGTATTGGAACCCAAGACCCAAGATCCAGCAAAGTGGTCAAGCATAATGGCATAATGTACGTTACTGGCCAAGTAGGAGATGTTGATAGACTCGACGACAGTGGAATAACAGAACAAACGAAACAAACTTTGTTAAAAATTGACAAGATTCTCAATCAACATGGTTTAAGGCGTCATCGCATTTTGAGTGCTCAAATTTGGCTCAAGAATATTGATACGGATTTCCAAGCTATGAATGCTGTCTGGAATGCTTGGGTTGATACACAAAACAAAGGTGTGAGAGTTTGTACTGGTGGAAACCTGGCAAAACCAAGTATGCTAGTTGAAATCCAAATCACAGCCGCTCTATGATCGATCCTAGACAAGGAATGGCCTGAATGTTACTAAAAACTGTATATTTTGAATACCCTTTGAATTTGTGTCTGAATCGGTAATTGTGCTCTTTGGAGATTTTGAAATTTTATATTTTTATTTAGTTTAAAATTTATGTAAGAAGAAGAATTCCTGAATATGAAATTTTGTTGCTATTGTAATTTGAGTTCAGACCTTTGTTTGTTTTACTAGCACTTTTTACCGCAGAAATTCTGAAAAACCTTTTTGGAACACCTAAAAAATGTGACAGGTGCCATCTTTATGATGACATCATCAAGTTTTAGTGTAAAACATCCCCCAAGACACTACTGAATCTAGAAAAGCTTGACATTTATAGGGTTTCAATGTTTTTTTGTGAAACACTTAAGAGTTTATAGTGCTTCCACTCAAATTTGTATTGTTTTTTTTTATTTTTCAGAAAAAAAAAGTACATAATTAGACAAAAGAAAGAATGAAGTTAAAAGAGCTTGAAAGTTATCTGCAGCAAGTCGAAGGTTTTGAGGATCCAAAAGTCCACTTGGAACAATACGTCACTTCTGGACACATTGCATCGCATATGCTGTACACCATGAGTCAAACGTTTGAAGACATTGAGAATAATGTTGTAGCAGATTTTGGCTGTGGCTGTGGAGTACTATCTATTGGTATGATAACATTTGTGATTTATTTTTTAATTTTTATGGTCATATTACCATACCTCGTACCCTCAAATTTTAAATAAGACTATATTTTAGTTACAAAAACAATGCACAACTCCTGCCTTTAGGATATCAACAATTTCAATTGTATTAATCCCTACGATTCTCGACTACCTTTTTTCTCTTTGATAACATATTTAGACGTTTTTGGTGTAAACCCCTTAAGCCTGGTGTCCATTAGGTCCTATTTTTAATCGCGAAATGATTATTCCTAAATATTTCGCGATTACACTGTATCGCACAAAAAAATATCGCGATAAAGAGTGAAAAAGTTTTCACTCCATTTTTTAAAACCTATTTTTAACAATAGAACCACCAGTTCTTTTATTTTTCTTTTGTTTTTCTGTTTACATAAGACACGAGGCAAGTGATCGGAAGGAGAAAATTTATAAAAAATATTGCGATAAAGATTGGAGAGTTTTCTGATAAAACATGAGGAGTTTTCTGTGCTGAAAAATAGATGAGTTCTTTTGGAGTATAGGGAAAGGAAATGTGGATTTTATTTAGGATGGGCACGATACTGCTAATTTCTTTTCTTCTCGTTGAAACAAGAAAGACGACAAAATTTGAGAATTTCTATAGGCTAAAAAACGACCAATCTTTTTCACCAGGATGAGGTGCACATTTTGGATCACGGAAATTATATTCTTTGATCAAAGGAAGCTTTTGGATGTTCTTTACTTTTCGAAAATCAAGCGTTAAAAATGATGATGGTTAAAGATTTTACTGAAAAAAGATGGCATTTTAGCCGTTTCCAAGCATTTTTTAAAGAAATCTTACTGTACCCTTTGCATGTTCTAAAGTTTTCACTTTTGAAGGCCTTTATATGGTTGTTTTAAAATGAAAATTGCACATCGCATTCGAAATTTTATTGTGTTTTCTTTCTAACGATGAGCTAAACTGTTGAAGATGCGAAGCGTTCTGGCGCTCCCACCGTTTGTTGACGACTGATCATTTTTTTACCCACGCGCTTCTTCTCCTAGCTTTTCTAGAATTTCTTTGCCTGTGTTTTACCATAAGAAAAATCTCTAGCTCTTTTCCTTATTCATCTGGTTGGGAAATTTTTTTTAAATATTTCGCGATTACAATTTTTTATAGTGGACACACGTTGCTAAAAATAGCCTCCTATTTAGGATTACTTTTTCGCGATTAAAAATAGGCCCTAGTGGACACCAGGCTTTAGAAGATTTGGCTATGTCTCTTTTTGAACACCCCTGTCTCTGTGACCCACTGCCTCATTGTCCATTCTTTCACACCAGTGGAGAAAATTAGTCACCCCATGGAAAATGGATGTTTTCTCTAACCCCAATGGTAAAACTAAAAAATACAGAGAGCCACCCCACTGCTGAACACTGAGATTCTGCTGACCCTGTTGAAAAATCATTATTAGTATTAGACCCACCCCAGTGGGTTTTTCAAAATTTGGAATTCAGCCCATTTAGCTTTTTGTGCTCACTGGGGCACAGAGGCAGGGGTGTTCTTCCTTGAAGTTAGTAAAGTATGAAGATTGAATATGTTTGGGAGCAAATAAAGGTATTTTATTTGATGAATTGATGATAGAAAAGTGCTCCATCGATGATAAAAAGCAAAAAAAAACAGAGCCATATAAAAAAATTTCTTTCAATTCATTTTGAAAACTAAAAACTAAAAAGTACTACTTATAATAATGAATGCGTAAGCATGAAACCCCGAGTAAAAAGTACTTTTTTAGTTTTTGCTTTTTAAAATGAATTGAAAAAGAAATCAGCATATCTCATTTCTTATAAAAAGGTTCAGCAATGCTTGATGCTGGTCAGGTCTTTAGTTTTGATGTTGATGCTGATGCATTGGAGACATGTCAAAGCAATGTTGACGACTTTGATGTTAACGGAAGTGTTGAGTTGATCTCCTGTGATCTCATTCAAAGCGCACAGATATTGGATTATTTGACGAAACGGCGCACCATTGATACTGTTGTCATGAATCCACCTTTTGGCACCAAAAATAATAAAGGTTAGTAGTAAAGGTTTTGTAATTATTTGAGTAGACTATTTAAATATTCTGTGTTTTCAGCTTAGAACGAGAACACCGCCAAAAAGGATGGAAGCAGTGTCAGCACCAACCAATAATAACAACAACAATTTATTTATGTTGTTTTTGTTATTTTACCCGGGGGGAGGGGGGGGGGGGGAGGCACTCAAGGTAAGTGACCTACCGGACGTGCGGCCCTTAAGGGTAGGTTTTTCGAGGTTCTGACAAAGCCTAGGTACACCCAGGTGTACTGTAAGGGTAGGAAATTTGAGAAAATTGAAAAAGCTTCACAACTTCATTCGTCCTCCTGTTAGTCAGCGAAAATGCGAATACTCTTTCCTTTGGCGTTTGAAATAATTTTTATTTCATCGTCTTAATATTTACAGGAATTGACATGCATTTCTTACAAAAAGCCATATCAGTCGCAAACAATGCAGTTTACTCCCTTCACAAGACATCTACACGAAGTCACGTGATCAAGAAAGCAGAGGAGATGGATTGCACCGTCGAAGTATTGGCAGAATTGAGGTATGACTTACCGAAAACATATAAATTCCACAAAAAGCAAAGCCTGGATGTTCAGGTGGATTTTATCAGATGTCAACCTAACAGATAAGATGTTTTTTTTGTTCTTTTGGTTTTTTTCTGGCAAGGTTGAAAGCTTTATGCCCATTTCAGAAGAACATAAGTGGTTTGTAGGTGACAGAGAATATGATTTTTTTGGGAAAAGGTTGACAAGTACTGGATATGAATGCTAAAAATAGTAATGATATATATTGATATTGAATTAAAACAAAAACCCGTATCGAATAACCATTTTTTATGTTCGAAAATGTGTTTAACTTGAACTGAAAGTGGTCTTTTTGCATATTGGTACCAATATATAACTGATGCCTTACATCAACTTGAAGTTGATTTATGAAATTCTACAGTCCGAGATGGTAAGTCTCCAGACATAAAAACATATAGGTGACTATGATATCCCAAACAAGGAAAATATATTGAAGATTATTAAAGATAATCATGATGCATTGATGGTACAAGATTAGACTGAAAAGTGCTGTGTTGCTTACAAATTTGCTTAATACGGACATATAAAGATTCTATGGGACAGATGTTCAAATAAAATATTCATTATGGCTTGAATGGGTGACTCTCCCATAAACAACATACAGTTTAAATTGATGATAACTCAGTAAACTTGGCACGAACTATATTGTTTGTACTTTTATGTGAAAATCAGTTTGTTTGCACTTTTTTTGGAAATGATGAACGTTAGGTGTAAAGTTATCGATAAAAATAGCAAAAATAATATTTAGAAAGATTTATACGCAAAATGATAATCAAATATTTTTCAGGATATCCTTTAAATTGTTTATAATTTTTTGTTGATCGTATAGAATATCGAATCAATTATATTTAAAAAAAAAATTTCACAAACATTTTTGTAGATACTTTGCTTTGGAGTACTACTTTTCCAACAAATTTGAGACAAAAAAAGTTGGTCGCTTTTATCTTTTCATGAACAAAACTGTATCTTTTCAACAAAATTGTATAAATTCCCACAAGTTGTTACATTTAATTACACAAAGCTAGAAAAATGTGTTCTTTTTTCAACAGCCTATCAAATTATTGGAGTAATCACAGCAGCACAATATAATTAAAAACACCATTTTTAATTACATAGTAACAGATTACAATGGAGAGTGTGGTTGATAGTGGCTAGAAAAATTTCTAAATTGAAGAAAAACACGTTAACTGTGTGATTTATTTCATTGCTTTTAAAGCAGATATTTGAGCATGATAAACTTTTAGAAGATTTTTAGCTTTTTGTTTATGTTGTGTTTTATGTTTCAAAATGGCAGAAGATTAAAATTTGTTTTGCATCAATTTTTACTATGTTCTAGGTTTTATTTTGTTCTTTTAGAGTCTGGAGAACTTTCATGCTTTGTGCTAAATGTGGGTGACAGAACCATTTTTAAGGCGATTTTTCTTACATTAATGGTTCTTCTTAAAACGCTGCTTTAGATTTAGATGCTTAGACACACAACTTTAAACATTGATTATATTTTATATATTTATTACCTCGTAAAATAAGTAAAGGAGCAGAGACACTCGGGTGTCTGTTTTTCTCATCGAATTTGATTTCAAAATAATCTTATTACAGTATTATAAATGTGATTTTGGTTTATCAAGAAAGAGAATAGTATTTTAATTTCATCTCTTACTTACTTGCTCCGTTTGTTTCCAACAAAAGAAAAAATGGATTTATTAAAGGGTAATCAGAACGTTAAAGAACGCAATATTGAAGTTAATCGTGTATCAACCCAAGATATGATGAACCAACATCAAATCAGTGCTGCTATACAAAATTCTACTAGTGATCTTGGACAGAAAACAACTGGATATTCTAACCATTACATGCCGAGAGAATCCTCCACATTAACAACAACAACAGCAACAGCAAATAACAAAAAGTATCAATTTGTTGAAAATGATAATGGCATTGTTGAACATGACGACGAATTATTGTTGAACAACGACTTCGATATTGATGAATGTTGCCTGTTCAACAACAACAACAACAACAACAATAATCAAAGTGTTGAGGAGGGGGAGGAGACTACACCAAGACCATCTTCATCACCACTTGAACAATCAGGTGGAAGAGATAGTGGCATCTCTACCGGATCATCCTCTTATAAGTATCAAGATTTCTTCACAAAGGTTCGCATTTTTTAACTCTGGTGTTTTTGATACAGTAATCGCTATAACTCGAACCTTCATAACTCGATTCACTTCCTAACTCGAACTCCTTAACATAACCTTAATTCAACATGAGTTTTCGAGATATTTATTTTAATAAACGACTCTCTAAAACTCGATTCTCTCCCTAACTCGAATTTCTTAACATAACCTTGGCCCTTATTCCACATGGGTTTTCGAGATATTTTTTTTCATAAATGACTCTCCATAATTCGAATCTCTCCTTTATTCGAACATACTCTCATGTCCCTTTTAACAGCTAAAAAACCCTAAAACCACCTTTAACCAGACCCTCTATTACTCAAACCTCTCTCTAATTAAAACGAGTCAGCTAAATGACGCGCCTTACGCGCCCACGCGCCTTTGAAATTTGACGCGACTTCTGCTTTTGACGCGCCTTTTAAAATTGACGCGCCCTGGAATTTTGACACGCCTTGGAATTTTGACTAGTATTTTACATAAATAAACAAGGGCTGACGCACAAGATGAGCATATTTATTTTTCTTATAAGCACATACTTTATAAGAATCAAATCAATATCTCTTGACTGAAGGTGATATACCTTTAGATTGTCTCACATGATTTCAAGCATTTTTCAAAATACGTTTCTCATCAATTAAGGCGGTCGAAACTAAGACTAATGGGCAAGTACAGACCGCCTACGGAATAAGAATGAAGAATGAAGAATGTCCCGAGTGGAAAATTTAATTTTCCAATTGGAGCCCCAGTTGGAGTAATATTGGGGTACCTTTAAAAACTGCAGACGACCAGAATAAAAATCGCAGACCAAGGTTCTGATGATCTCAAGATTGCTCTAATTATGAGAATCTTTCGTGAAAGCTGCATTTTTTTATGAATAAAATAAATAAAAACCCATTTTCTGATTGCTCTAAAACAGATCTCACAGGCGTGTAGCAAGTCTGAATATGACAGCTATTATGTATCCATTTACACTGTCTGCATCATATTGTGTATAATTGATTTTTTTTTTGAGACAATTCTTTATGATTCATACTTTGTGATTTAGTTAAAAAATTTGTCAAAAATTTTCCTTTTGTCCAGAAAAAGACAAAAGAATAATTAATTCAATCTTTCCTTCTAAAACCATTATCTAAGCATCTTGGTACCTATTGACTAATGTCACATTTGTATCCCTCAACACCTTCTGCATCCTATTGTGAACTAACAAAATAAATAGTTTTATCGAGTTGACAACCTTCATATTTTAAGATTGTGTCATTATTTTTGTCATCTCACATAGTATATTCCTGACGTACTCTAGAGCGCTTTGTAGCCATATACGGCCCACATATATTGCATTGCCATATAAGATAATGTTATCTTTTTCTACATTTAGCTTCGTATATCTGGTCTGCAGTTTTACTTCATAAACGGGCAAGGAAGACGAAATGGCGGCGGACTGTCTGAAAATGAGGAAATTTTCCTACCTTTAGAAAAACGACTATTATGACTATAATTGGGGTACCCTACTTTTTCATTACGACCCGAGACAAGAAATAATTATGCTCATCTTTTGCGCCATCCCTTGTTTACTTTGTAAGAACTAATTACCGAAAGGTATATCACCTTCAGTCAAGAGATATTGATTTGATTCTTATAAGGTAAGTGCTTATAAGAAAAATAATTATGCTCATCTTGTGCGCCATCCCTTGTTTACTTTGTAAGAACTAATTACCGAAAGGTATCTCACCTTCAGTCAAGAGATATTGATTTGATTCTTATAAAGTATGTGCTTATAAGAAAAAATAATTATGCTCATCTTGTGCGCCATCCCTTGTTTACTTTGTAAGAACTAATTACCGAAAGGCATATCACCTTCAGTCAAGAGATATTGATTTGATTCTTATAAAGTATGTGCTTATAAGAAGAATAAATATGCTCATCTTGTTTATTTATGTAAAATACTAGTCAAAATTAAAAGGCGCGTCAAAATCAGAAGGCGCGTCAAAATTTAAAGACGCATCAAAATTTTAAAGCGCGTCAAAATTCCAGGGCGCGTCAATTTTAAAAGGTGCGTCAAAATCAGAAGGCGCGTAGGCGCGTAAGAAAAATGAGGGCGCGTGGGCGCGTAAGGCGCGTCATTTAGCAGACTCCCTGCTGAAGTACTATTCACCAAAATTACAAAAAAGTTTTAATTATTTTGGACTTTTCTTGCTGCTGTTAAGTTCTTACCGGGTGCCCCACAAAAAAGTTCAGGTTTTTTACTTATGATCGTTACGGTTAAATAAATCTTTTTATGTGTATATGAAGTGTAACTTTTTTGAGCTACAACTTTTTAAATTTGGTTCAGTATTTACCAAGTTATAAGCTTTTTGATTAAAAATTCACCTTTAAAAAAGTTCAAAACTGCTGTTCGTCAAAAAAGGGCTAATGACATATTCTTTTTGGTTTCAACACATTGTGTCTGCATTTCTTTCAGGATAAAACACGAGAAGAGCTAGAGGCTGAGATCATCCCTCGTTTCACAAATGCTGTCCATCTTGGCTTCAAAGTACTGGAAGATGCTTTCATAACAGTTGAAGTGAAAGCCAATGGGGGAGGTGAGATTGAATAAGAATCACTTTAGATTATTTCAGACTCTAGTAGGAGAAAATTTAAGATTCACAACACTCGTCTTGATTATAACATAGTTTCTTTTATAAAAAAAGTGTGTGCATGATGAACCGGGTGGTCCGTAAAACGCTTGTTTGACGGTGTCGAACAAAATGCAAAACAAACTCAAGTTTTCCTTCAAATAATAGATAAAAAGATCTTAACTTTTGAGGTATGACTTTTTGAAATTAGTTACCAATTTAATCAATTAATGAGTCTTAAGTTAACATTTACTTTCAAAAGTATTTAAAAAGTACATTATTTATTCTACTCAATATGTAGATTCTGATGAGGAAGATGATGAAGATGATGATGATCTCATCAAAGCAAACATCGCCGATCCTATCATTGAAGCTAAAGTACGATCGATAATTATTGGCCCAGCGCTTAGCGTACGGGCCTTTCATTAGCACTGCGCCCGGTGTGTGTAAGTAAGTGTGTAAGTAAGTGTGTTACTCTCATGGTAGACGGTGTTCGCTTCTAATTACAGGCTATTGCCAACGC
>JAUJPO010071321.1:0-11719 GCA_032270745.1 Tiaropsis multicirrata
TTATTTTTCTAAAAGCTTAAAATTAGGCCACTTTAGGTTGGTTTTTGATGGATTTAAGCCAAAAATTTGATAAAAAATGAGGTGTAAAGCATCGGTATGGTCATAACTCAATTTTCCAAAAAATGGACTTAAAGCTTTTTTATTTTGATGCGACTAAATGTTGATTTATTGGATTCAGTCAAAGCTGATTGGAATTTGATTGATATAAAGGTTTTATTTTATTTTTTTCATTGGATCAATGTTTAGTAACTTACATAAGCTGTAAGGAGTTAATTTATAGGAAAATCTTTTTGTTTCCTTGAATGTGAACTGTTAAATTTGCAATTTTTGTTGCTTGAGAAGTGTTGTTTTACGCAAATTTTTAATCAAAGATTAAAGAACTAATACTTTAGTTCTGATTTTGGTTCATTATTCTTTGATATATGATCAAAAGTTTAGACATTGTTCTTTGTTTACTTTTTTACGCATTTCCAAACGTAACACATGTGGTCGCGCGGGCCGTCCAAGGTGTAAGTCTCAAAAAATAGTAATAAAATCTCTGGATACAGGAAACAAAATCCCCGGACTGTCCGGGGATTTGGCAGGGTTGTTTTTAGAGTCATATTTAATATTTTTTGCTCAATTGTGCAAAAGAGTCTTATGATGGAGATTAGAAGAGACTAAAACACCAATTTTTTACGGGATTTTAAAGATGTGTTACATTTTGTTTCAGTAAATAAAAAAAGATGACCAACTTTTGTTGTTGTTTTGCATGTGCAAGTATTGATGATGAAGGAGAAAAGTGCGACTATGTACAATGAAGCTTGTTCCTTTTTGAGCTTCCTGATTATTTTATTGAGGTTATAGCCGTGGTTCATGATCTGTGGCCAATTGTAGATCGAGTGAATTCATTAAAAACCAATTATTGAAAAACAATACAGGATTACATGACCAAGTTTGAGCAAACCACGCACCACGGCTGCATACTTCACCGCAGAGTTATAATTTGTGTTTCTTCTTCATTTTTTGATGAAGACAAGTTTGGGGATGAAGAAAAGTATGTTATTTTCTAGCTTAGTCAAGCCATGCCTTAGTCTTTATTTTTAAGTTTTAACTTCACCAAAACTTACCTTCAATCCATTTGAATAAAAGAGGGGGTCCGAAATTTCTGTCAAAAATAATAAACGTTGGTTCAACACAACTAGACTTGAAAAAACATGAAAAAATAGGAAAAAAAGCAAACTGACAAAAAAATAAATTGTTATTGTTCAAAAACATAGTTCACTCTGCTTCTGCCAACTGCAAATATTTCAGGGTCCTTAACCTTTCTAAGAAAGTCTTCAGAAAAGACTTCGAACTTCATTTCGTTCAGCTTGTAAGCACCCCCTCTAGCAGTGGGCTCAAAATACTGGACCATAATGGGCTTTGTCTGAATAACAATTCCATACAATGAGTCTCTACCGTTACTTATTTCCCAATGCTGGTTAACATCCGGTGTTTCCTTGGGTGGCGGAGCATTAACTGGGGTTTGTTCTGGTTCAGTTTGGTCTTAAATTTTGTCCTGGATCAATTTGATCTTGCTGGGCGTTTGTTTTGATTAGTTGCGTTGCTTCGATGTTGCTTGTTTGTTTTGACTCTATGCGTTTTTTTATACTGCGTCTTGCTTTTTGATACGTTGCTCTAAACTGAGACAGGTATGGAATAAACAATTTTGCCGTGCTTGCATCAGTCATAATCTCTTGGAACCTTTCCAGAAATTCTGCGTCTTCTTTTATATCTGGATCATTGGTTGAACTCGATAGACTCACGTGCTTTTTTGGAACTGATGAACTACTATTTGATGGGGAAGTTTCTTCAACAGCTTCAATCACATTTATTTCTTCCACATCGGTCACGGAAACTTCCTCATACTCTTGCTGTTGCTCCTCCACAGATAATTCATCACCTTGGCAATCAACCAATTCACTTCCCTCAACATTTGCTTTTCGTTTCACTCCCTTGGGCGGTATTAAATCACGCACAACTTCTTTCAAAGTTCTACTCGACTTTAAAGACATTAACTCTTTCCGGAAGGTTACCATTTCATCTCCAATAAGAGAAAATAGCTTATCTGACGCAAGATAATCTTCTGACCCATCCAAAGAATTTGTTACAAATAGAGATTTAAATTCCCTCTCGGTGTCAATCTGAAGTGACTCCCAGGCTTTTAAAAGCATAGACATCATATCGTTTCGTGAAGGAGACGGGATTTTGACAGGATCTTTTTCAAGCTGCTCAAGCATTAACTTCATTTCCAAATCTCGGTAGCCAACTTTTAAATGATGATGGCAGTTCGTATCGTTGATCTGTACATCACCGGTAACTCCACCACCAATTACAACAAGAACATACCCCTTTTTTAACAACGCTTGTCGAATTTCGGGCATTAAATGAACGGAATAATCGTCTAATACATATATCGCAAATCCTTGCTCGGTGAACATATTAAACCGATTTGGTAGCGCATCGATCATACCTAACATTTGCTCGAGGCGATAAGATCCCTTAGGAGCCCAACGAAAATGTACCCCTTCTGGAGGCGTCAGATGAGTTCGAGTTCCTTTGCCTTTGAATACAAATTCCGGTTTTAATTGGACTTTCGGGTCACTGCATAGTTGTGTGTAACAAGTCACTCTTTCTCTCGAAAGCATGTAGTTTTCTTTCACAAAAACATCTTCCGACTTAAGAGAAAGTGTTTTTTGACTTGCGCTTTCATTACGATGAAGGGGCATTTGATCTCCATTAATAATTGGTGGATCAATGCCATACTTATCAATAAAGTGCTTCCTTACAGTCCAGACGTTTTTCAAGTAATCTTTTATGCGAATAACTCGATCCTCCTTCTTGATAGCAAACTTTTTGTTTGGTTTTCGAAGACTCACATTATATTCTTCCATCCAATCTTGAATCCAATGTTTAATGAATTTCAATTGATCTTCCTCGAGGATAGAATTTGGTTGCTGTTTTAGTCATTCATCGTAAAATTGCTGGCATTTTGATCGAAACATTTTGATTGGCAAACGACCTTTTAGTACTCCTCTTACATTGACAAACCATTCAAATATGGCCTCCCTAACTTCAGGGGCCTTACACTTTCTTCCTCCTCGACTCTCACGGAATTTCTTTTTAGATGGTTCCTGCACATCAAAGCTTCCATTTAGGTATTTCTCATGACACCTCTTAGCCAACTTTACAGCATTCGTTAGATGAGGATCACTGTGTTTAACATTGGCAAGGTCGCTATAGAACTTTCTCACTGCAGTAGCCAGAAAACCTTGCTTTGGTTTCTTCTGTACGTGTTTCTTTGTTCTATAATCATAATGTTGTTTGTCCGTGTAGAGATGCAACTTCCTTGTCATATTGTGTTTTATACTTTTGGACTAATTCTCCAAGTTCCTGCTTTTCACTTAAAGAAAATTTTTCTCTAGCTTTATATTTACTCGTCATTGCAATAATTTATGTTTTAAAATGACACAAACTTATGGCGCGCCAAAAGGCTTTTTAATACTAACTTTTTTTGTATAAATTAAACAGATATTATGCAGTTTAATTGTAATAATAATTACCTCTGATCTAAGTATTCAAGTGAGATTCGGCTTCCGTGAAATTCCTACTTTCAAAGACTCTACTCATGACACTTCAAAATGTGAAATAATCCCTTAAGGGTGGTGTGGGTTGGGCACTTGAATACTTAGATCAGAGGTAATTATTATTAAAATTAAACTGCATATATTTGTTTAATTTATACAATAATAATTAGCCTCTGATCTAAGTTATTCAAGCGAGATTTTCAAAGCCACATTTTTGGTGGCATGAATGTCCCATACTGAGGTTTCAAAATCAGAAATTCAAGTGTAGTAAAAGTATTTTCTGTTTTGAAGTAACACAACCTCTAAAAATATATACAAACAAAGTATGTACAATCAAAAGGCATCATATCTCTATATGACCGTTTCAGTATAAGCATTTAAGTGATAGCGCCTCCCAGCAAAACATTCGAAAAGTTTTTTGTTATCGGGAGTTTATAGTGCTTTGTAAATGTACTATTGCTGAGCCAACCAGCTGCTTTATTTATCTCTTTTAGGCTTAGGCCTAAATTGTTTGCTTTATTAGTTGATGCCTTCCTCGTCGAGCACTGTTATGTCTATTCCTGCTTGTTGCAGAAAGTGTTTTGTGTATCGTGCCAATGTCGCTGTTCCCACTGGCTTATGAGGATAAGCGTAAGACAAAATGAGTTGTTTCGGATGGTCCTCCAAATTTTCTCTTATCAATTCTGTTCGTGAAATGTATTCTTCAAGGCATTTGACTAAACACAGTTTCTCATTGCTAAATATTTGGAATCTTAAAGGTTCCTGATGTTTTCCTGGTTTGGTAGTTTATAAAATCTCCAGAATGTAGAAGGAAACAGAGATGTGATCTTTGTAGTAGAAGTCCAGACTCAATACTGATATTGACTGTATTCTTTGGCCGCTCAGCAGACAGAACAATGTCGTTAACTTCCTTGTGAGATCTTCTAGGTCCAAAAACTTGTTTTCTGGTAGGTTATCCATAAATTTCAACACCAAATTGGCATCATATATAGCAGTGTATCGTGGTAATGTGGGCCTTGTTTTAAAGATTCCTTTTATCAAGCGGGACACTTCTGGACATTTTCCAAAACTCATGTTGCCCTGTTTGGGAAGTATTGCTGATAAAGCTGATCGTGAAGCTGCAATATAACCATACTGATGACCCTTCCTAAACAAAAACTCGATAAAACCAATTGCCTGAGTAAAATCCGCCTTGAACGGGTCGATCTTGTTAGCTGAACAAAATAAACGCCATTTCTTGAGATGTGAGTTGTATGAAGACTGGGTTTTTGGTGCCCAAGAAGCCAGCATAAGCTCCTTCACTGTATCTGAGGCATTCAAAGATGACATTGCGTCCCTGAGACTATTGCTGCATAAAGCCCCAGGGTCTTGCTCAGTGGATGTGTTGTTGGTCTTTGCGGTAGTTGCAGCAAGTTCAATCTAGGAGGAAGGTATATCTTTGTTAGAACTATATCTGAGAATTGAGAGAACCAAGGCTGGTTAGGCCAGTCAGGCACGATCACCATTCCTGTGGCCCCATCATTACAAATCTTTTGGATGACCCTTGGCAGACATATAAATGGTGGAAATGCATAAAGCCTTAGGTCAGACCAATCCATGGTAAATGCATCAACTGCCACACACCCTGGATCCGGTCTATATGAGACATATCTGTCAACCTGATTGTTAATACGGGTGGCAAATAAATCAATTTCAGGGGTAAAACCCAACTGATTTGTGACAAATAGAAAGCTTTCCTTGTTAAGCATCCATTCAGTTCTGGTTTCTGCTTTTCTTGACTCTTTATCAGCCTCTTCATTGAGAATTCCTGGAATATGCGTGGCAGATAGCCAGATGTTATTCTGAATAGCCCAACCCCATATCTCATGAGCGACTAGATCCATTTCTATTGACCTTGTACTTCCCATTTTATTAATGCTAGCTACAGCTGAAGTATTATCCATTTTTAGGAGAATGTGTTTTCCAATTACTTCTCTACACAATGATCTCAGTCCAAGCATAGCAGCATTCAGCTCAAGGATATTTATATGGTTTTCCCTTTCATCAGCTGTAAAATGACCTCCAGTGCTGGCCCCTCTAAAGGCTCCCCAACCTATAGTAGAAGCGTCTGTTGTCAGAGTAAGTTCTGGGTTTCTTCTTGATATTGGGGCATAACTATCCTTGATGTTATCTCGCCACCATAATAGCTCTTGCTTGGCCTCCTCTGGGAGTGACACCAAAACATCAAACCTTCCCCTGGTTTCTCTTAGGGATTTTATTTTAAATCTCTCTAGAGCCCGATAGTGAAGTTTACCATACTCAACTGCTATGAAACAGCTGTTGAGTTTCCCAATGACCTTTGCTAGCTTTCTGATAGTGATTTTTTCGCTGTTCAAGATATCCTGGCACAATTGTTGCAGTTTTTCCTTTTTATCCTTAGTAGGGCAAATCACCATATCTGCAGTATTTATTACAAAGCCCAGGAACTCCATTATCTGACTTGGTTCAAATATAGACTTTTCAGGGTGAATTGTAAACCCTAAATCATCAAGGAGCCCCACAATTAGATCTATGTTGTCAGAACACTTTTCCTTTTTGTTAGCCATGGTGATTAAATCATCAATAGTCAGCTACCAGAACTGAGTGGATTTTTCTTAGCAAAGCCAATGGTGGTTTCATCACTTTTGTGAACTTTCTTGGACCCTCTCTATATCCATTTGGTAAGGCTGTGAATTTGTAAAGCCTACCCTTATGTTTAAATTTTAGAAGTTTTTGTGAGCTGTAGTGGATAGGAATGCTATAGTATGCATCTTTTATATCCAATTTAGCAAGATACATGTTAGGTCTTATCAAACACAAGATTGATACTAGGGTCTGCATTTTGAACTTAACTTTCTCTACGTTTTGGTTAAGCTTCTTTAAGTTTAAAATAAATCTGAAACCACCATCTGACTTCTCAGTTATAAATGTAGGTGAAATGAATTCACCATCCTCATGATTGGTTTCTTGAACAACACCCTTCTTGAGTAGGGCTTGAATTTCCTGATCTATGAAGTGCATGCCTCTCTTAAACTCAGGATATGGCTGTTCTTTCATGGGTATATCAGTTATTGGTATTTTCAAACCACTAACAGTTTGTAAAATCTCCCGATCATTAGTTATTTCCTCCCATTTCTCCAGACACCTACCAACTGCACCGGCTGCAAGTGTTTCCACCTTATTTTTTAAGTATATAATCAGAGCATCTATATTCCTTACCGATGGTGGGGTATCTATCCACTCTTGTGGTCTTTCCTTTGCCTTTGTTTGAATTGGCCTTTTTTCTGGAAATGACCTCCAGTGTATTTCTGCTGATCTCTCTGGTTGTTTTGATAACGGTTTGGTGTTCGGTTGCGGCCCTGACTCAATGCGTTTCGGTCGTATTCCGCCCTCCTCTGGGACTTGTAGGAGGGATCGTCGTTTAAAGATTCATACTTTCTTTTGGTAGGTTTCTTTTCTAGGATTTCAACAATTTTCTTCTCCTTTTTCAATGTCTCCAGCCTCTCTGTCACCGATTGTCCAAACAATAGCTCAGACGATTCCTGTACCTCTGACGCCAACTTTCCATATCCTTTTGGTAGGGCTGGCTTCATCATCTCACGTCTAAACTTGTTCATAGTTTGTGAAAATGCACCTGAGAGATACAGAGCATCCTTCAAAGCCCCTACAGGACTTCTATTCTGACTGATGCCTGCTTCTGTCAGCTCAGCAGTTGCTTTTAACATCATTGAAACAGATGCCGAATGCTGATTCAAGGCTTCTTGGAGTTTTACATCCATTGTTCTTTGGAACCTGGACAAAGTTGCCCATATTTCTGGGTTTGTTCTCTTAGGAATCAGAAAATCACAATTTGATGGGATCTTAGCTGTCTCCATTCTGGTTTTATACACATCTTCCTTCAAAGATTTATGCCAGTAGATCTTTGCAGCACTAGCCAAGGTAGAGGTGACCTCAGCTCCTGTTGCCCTGGTTTCAGTTTTATAGTCTTCCAGCGATTGTTGCCAAAAGTCCTGCTCTTCCTGCAATGTTTTAGTCTGCCTTTTCACATCTCCAGTGCCAGATGTCACAGATGACGAACCATCGTGATGCGTTTCTTTACTTGTTTCCTTGAAAGCATCCCCAAAGAACAGGTTTGAAGCTGAGAGGGAAATGCTATCATGTTGGCTTTCAGTTGGCAGGGATCTTTCCAGGGTCTCAGTATCCCCTGGCAATGAAGTATCCTGTAGAGACTGAGCTCTTTCAGGATTGATTTCTTCTGTGCTACTGTGACGAGGCAGAGCCCTTTCTGGGGCATTGGGCCTGTCTGGAGAACATGTTGGCAGAGTCCCATAAGGGACATTGGGCCTGTTTCCATGTCCTTGTTGAGCATGGGATTGAAACATTTTAACCAAAGCTCCTACAGAGGTCTGGATTTCATTTATTTGGATCTGCTGTGTGCTCAGTTGTTTTTGTATCTGGGTCACATCTTCCTTTGCTGACATTTTTACTTTCTCAATAATTTCGGTACAATCAATTCCATTATACAATAGCTCCCCTGGCCATGTGGGGTCATTGCCAAGTTCATTCATTTTTTATTACACTGTCAAATAAACAAACATTTTTTGTTTTGGGATAATAGTATAGAAAGAATAAAATACTTATCAATTGTTGATAATAGAAGTGCCTTTGTCTTGTAGTATTGTAAAAGTAGTTTAAACAATTGTGTGCATTCCCTGAGGGAATAAATATTTTTTGCGTCTTTACCGTAGGACTCCCCGGAATCGAAAGAGGAATTTCACGGAAGCCGAATCTCACTTGAATAACTTAGATCAGAGGCTAATTATTATTGGTAGTCAGTTGGGCGGTTTTTTTTTTTAGATGAGACGAGAGAAAACTAAACTCTTCAAACTTTTTAAAAGATTTCTCCTAAAGTTAAATCAATTAAAACAAACAAAAGTTTCCTCCTTTTAAAAGTTACAAAATTTGTAAAGCCTAAAAATGTAAAAAAAAAATTTTTTGCGACCGAACGAGTGAGATTTTTTTTTGTCACCCGCATTTTCGGAAAAAAAGTATTTTTTTTTTGGTCTTATGAAGATTACGCTATTGGTTTGTTTAAACAGGCCATCCCAGAGAGAAAAGCAGTCACCCAAATTCAAAGACCAATCCAAAGAATGTTGAAGCAAAACGCAGGAAGAATGAGCTCCACGCAGAGTTATGATTAAAGTTTTGCATTCAATTTGGAGCCATTATCATTGCGACTAGAGAAGTCTTCAGGACAGTGGTGTGAAAGATGTAAACATGCTGGTAATGTTGTAACGGTTGACAGTATTAACTTTCCTTTGATACCCAAATCAAGGTGGTTCAAGAACAAAGCCAGACAAAAATATTTTCCTTTTGTAAATACATTTTCCCAGCATTCAGCAACCCATCCCCTTTATATGCAAACATACGCTTTTGGAGAGACCCATGAATGACCCCATTGGTATCTCTGAATTAGGCTCAAATTCAAAACAAGCTACACCAACAGAAGTCAAGGAATACCGTTGAGTTTTACAACATGCACACTCTCGTTACAACTTGCACACCCATAACAAACAGATCCATCTGGTCTTCATTTAACATTGTTTTAAAATTAAATAAACACTGCCAGTTGAATTTGTTTATTATGGTCACATGGTTATTCCGCCCAGGTGAAAAATCGGCTGCCCAAATTCTTAGACCAATCAGAAGAGAGACGTACACATGTGATTATATCATTGCGTCTTTTAAAAAATAATATAATCACAGGTGCATGTCTCAGCCAATCAGAATTTTTTTACATGCAATTTTCGTGACTTTTTACATGACTCTACTAATTGCAATTTGGTCATTTTTTGGCGTAATAAGTGATATTGAGACTGAATTTTAGCGTGTCGCGTGATTTGGCTTGGGTCTCACTCCGCTGGGAGACTCATCATCGGCTTTGTGGGCTTGTGCGTAGCTTGGGTTTACTTTCTTTCATCTAACTTTCTCAGTAACCCCTGAATACCTCCAAATTCCTCGGAAACCTCCAAAACCTCTGGATATCTCCCAGAAGCCCCCGGATACCCCGGAATCCCCTGAATACCCCCAGAACGCAATCTAACCTATTTCAACTCCCAGGTCGCCCCAGAAAATCTCCGGGGGAATTCAGGGGTTGTCCAGGGTCGTAGTCAAGAGTCAGGTAACCAGTCTGTAAACAATCCCAGTTGAGGAACACTCAACTTTTTAAATGCCGAAAAAATAGAAAAACAAGTTCATGTAAAAACTCTGTTGACAAACAGAGCTGTTACTGTAACTCATTGCTCTCCCAAAGCTCTGGGTGAAAGTCAGAAAAAGCTTTTAAACAATATTGGGGAGGGTTGGATTGTAATGTTTTTTCTTGACATGTTTTCCAATGGGGTCATAAAAATCTTTCATCAAATTTAATTGGGGTTGCTCTTTGTGTTTGTGTATTCTCAACTTCAGTTGAGTTATAATCTGAGAATGTCTGTGTGTCTGTGTGTCTGTGTGTGTGTGTCTGTCTGTCTGTCTGTCCCCTTAAAACTTTGGGGCAGCCTGGAGGGCTCAAAACATGTCAGATATGCCTGAAATTTGGTACACTTGTCCCTTGGACAAATCCCTGGGGGTGTTTTCTTTATTTTTTCAAAATTTTGATTTTTAAGGCCTGGGGACGAGTTTTTAGCCTAAGCAATTAAATTTACAATTGGGCCTACGAATGATTTGAAAGATACTGAAGTTCGACAGTGTTTTACAACTAGTGTGAGAAAGAACATCCACTTTTCTACTGGGGTTAAGTAGGGAAACAAGGAAAACAAACCTTTAAGTTCAAAAACAGAAATACGAAGGGAAGTTGTTGGTTGTCAGTCGGAAGAAGATTCTGACTTTAATTTAGCAAATGTCACTTATGAAGATTTTGTTTTGTTTAGGTCCGACAGTCAAAATTTATTTGTTCGTGTTTGAAGCAATAACCCGGTGTGACATCGGTGTGGCACCAGTGGTGGTTATGACGTTATATCAGCAGTTAAAGAAATGCAATATTGTCACAATCCGGTCGAAACCGGTGTTGCCACTGGTGTTATATGCACCGGTGTGATTTTCTATGTTATCCAAATCGTGTGGCGGGCACAAATTGTATTTCTTCCAGGTGGTTTTACCTTTTGTGCCATAGCATCATTACATCTTATGGTTAGATCAATGCTTTGAATGCAAGCAATTGAAAAAAATTAAAACTCTTACCAATACTCACATGCAAGAATATCATAAAAAGGTCAAATCAGCAAAATTTACAAAATTAATTTGAGTTTAAGTTTCTAAGATGTTGCATTTTGCTTCTTTTAATTTTTCAAATTTTTTTTGAAAGTACAATCTATTTTTTAGCTTTTAGATTGCTATCAATTTGTAAATATAGAGAAAAACCAAAAGTTTTTGTTATCAACACAGCACATTATTGCTGGTGGTTTCAGTAAATGGCCTGATGTTCTTCCTGGTAAGATTACATAATTATAGTGCATCCTCAATGCCAGGGCAAACCTTATGGTGTTCTTATTTGAATGTTTTATTTGATATAATTCCTTTGATTGCAAAATTTTAAACACAATTGAATTTTTTAACCTTAACATAGTTTTACTAAAAGGTTCACTCATAATTATTGTAACAGTCTTCCCCAGCATAACCTGTATGGATATATGCACTTGTGTATTTTTGTTTGTTGAAACCCTTGCCTCAGGGTAACAAATTTTGGTGGGGAGATATTTTGGTGGATTTGGAGTTTTTGCCAAAAATCTGCCAAATTAAATTCCTGCCACATTTTTTAAATTATAATGAATCCTTGAAGATGTTTTATTTTGTTTTACGCGATTTGAGGTTAATTAATTTTAAGGTTAAATTTAATTGTAAGGTTAAGTTTAATTTTAAAGGTTTTTCAGCAACCGCAAAATTTGTTATTCTTCAAAATAAATTCACGTCAAATCTTCCAAAATTTCAGATCACAAAGGTCCTATTATAGATCATAAATCAATCATATTAAGGATTAAAACCGAGGCATTTTCACTGCAAAACAGCTAAACGCAAGCAAGCACTGAAACATAATTATT
>JAUJPO010071332.1:0-11719 GCA_032270745.1 Tiaropsis multicirrata
GGGATTTGTCCAAGGAACAAGTGTACCAAATTTCAGACAAATTCGACAAGTTTTGAGCCCTCCAGGCTGCCCCAAAGCTTTTGGGACATACACACAGACACACAGACAGACATTGTCAGATTGTAGCTCAACTGAAGTTGAGAATTATCGTAACATTTTTTTAAAATGCTTTTAAACCAGACGAGTACTCAAGCACATCGGAAAATGACGTAATTCGTTTGTGTTAAATCGTTTGATTGCCAAATGATGTCAATATGAAGTCAGAAACAGACCGGTCATTTGCTAAGAATAGTTGCCAAAAAGATCTCTTTGTGAGAAATTAATGAAGGAGAGACCGAAACTCATTGTTATCATATTAATATTGGGGTTGATGAGTGTGGATTTCATTTCGTTTTCTTCTCTGCAATTGTAATTAACTAAAGTCTATTTAAAAAAAACGAAACTGAAACAGGCAACATTTTGATGCATTTCTCTTGAAGGAGGGATGTTATGATAAAAGGTAATATACGGTTGGAAAGATAAATGTAAGTGGATTATGATGAAAAAATTTTCAAAAGTTTAGAAAGAAATGAATTTTTAAAATGAAGATGAAAATATGAAATTTTGCTTCTTGTACTTGTCAGAAAACCTTTTCGTAAATTTTCGGGCTTTTTGAAAATCTTAGCCCATTTTACAAAAACTATGAGAATTATGAACTTTGCCTGCTAGTGTCTGACAAGGTGCAAAAATCAGGCAAATTTGCTAAAAACTTAGTGAAAAAATAGTATCTGACAGGGTCTACTTTTCGACCTCCGGGCGGCACGCGCCCGTCGCTCGTCAAGGTCAGTTATCCCTTCTCATAGAAATTCTCCTTTCTCATATTCATTGTTTCTTCTTCGGTTGTCTATCATTATTTAGTCACATATGTCAAATAGTGCTATGCACAGAGATTTCAATCGATTGCTATCTGAAAGATACCCTTTGTTGCATGTAGACTTATGCAGATGAGTCAAATAACGAACACCTATTTTTTCTGACCCTCTAAGGTCAATCAGACAACTATGCAAGTAGCATAAATAGCTGCAAACTTAAAAAAATAGGAAGTATAAGGCCCGCACAAGAAACTTGGCTTTCACATAAGCTACATCATGGGAGCTACATGCATTCTAGGGCCTGTATCTACGGAAAAGGGGGGTATATTTTTGTCTTCTTGTGTTTGTTTATATCTGAAAATAACATTTTGAGCGATAAACATGATACTTGAAAAAGCGTTGAATTCAAGTGTTCAAGAGTAAAATATTTTGGCTAAGCCATTCATTTACAAACGCTCTCTCAATACCTGGCAGGGAGAGAAAATTGTGTTATTTATTTGTGTTTTTCTTTTGTTGAGAAAAACAAACTTTGTTATTGCATTCAAGAGTTGCTTACTGATTTAAACCATAAGTATCGTGGCATTGAAACTTAATTTTAATCAAATTTGTTTTTGTAGAGAACAAACATTACGAAGAATCAACTGCAATCAAAGGTTTCGTTTATACAAAGAATAATCTATTTTGTGTGAAGACGAAATTATATTTAAAAATAAAAACCAATATGAAATTGAGTTTGGTTCTAATGAGCACTGTTGTATGGGCGTTTCTTCAAGTGACTCAGATTTCAGCCGCGGCTGTCGTGCTTTCAAATGATGACCTTAAAACGATGGTATTTAAATTGCAAAAGGAGCTGGCGGAGTTGAAGGGGCGTGAGAAGAAACCGTTGGGGTATTGCGCTAACCACAAATGTGGCAGGTGCCAGTGTATCGAAGATCTGAACATCCCAGAAAGACATTATTGTGATTGCCGCGCTCTTCCTCCAAAGCGCGATTGCAAAGAATTCTACCTCAAAGGGAATTATGTGCCAGGCATTTATACGGTAACTATGGACGGATTAAAACGTACCAACGTCTTCTGTGACGGTAACGGATGGACCGTCATACAACGCCGTATGGACGGGAACACTAATTTTTACCGGTCATGGGAACAGTATAAACAAGGATTCGGAAAACTTCAAGGCGAATTCTGGATCGGTAATGAAAACCTATACGCGCTCAGTACGCAAGCCCTTTATCCAAAAGGCTCCGAATTAAAAATCACAATGAAATCTCCTCATTCGTGGGACTTGAAATATATCGCTTTTTACAAACATTTTGCGATTGATAGCGAGGCTGCAAACTATAAACTTCACATCAAATATAGTTTTGGTAATGGTGATTCGTTGAGTTACCATGACAACATGGAGTTTTCGACTTTCGATAAAGACAATGATAAACTCAAAGATAAGAATTGTGCACGTGACCTCCACGGAGCTTGGTGGTATCGCGCATGCGCAGAGTCAAATTTGAACGGATTTTATGATACTCGTGAGGGCGGAAAGGCGGAAAGCAAAGTAGATTGGTCGTCGCTGCTATTCTATAGAACTCAAGCATGGGTTGAAATGAAAGTAATGCGAATGACTGCCTGATGATTAAGCTGAGGCGGAACTATATATATGTTTTTAACTTTTATTCTATTTATATACAGTTATGTACCTGATTGGTCTTTTATTACGCCGCCCTTTTCAGCGCCATAAAGGGTGGGCGGCCGTAAAAAGGTCTACCAAGGTATTTTCATATGTTAAGGGGAGGGTATGATTTGAATAGATCCGGCCATTGAAAAAACACTAAAGAAAAAAACGGAAAGAAAAAGTTCAATATTGCGGTTTCTCCTTGTTGTCAAATGAGATTATTTTGTGTTCTTTTCGTACTGAAATGTTAGTGAGTTGCCTAAAATAATAAGGTATTTGATACGATGCGATCAAACAGAAAAAAACGCAGGGGAAAATTTTTATTACAGTACATTATAATATATTTATGTTTAAACAGAGTGTTAATATGATTTGGTATATAAAGTGTAGTATTCATATACAGAGGTTTTTATGTAGTATTTTATTATTCGATTATTTAGTAGAGATAACACAGTGGAGTTGTAGCATGTTTTTGCGTATAATTCAAAAATAAAATGATTTAAAAGAAATTGCAAAAAGTTTATCCTGAAAATTAAATCTATCAAGTATTTTTCTTTTGCTTCGTGTTTTTAAAGGTTCTTGCCGACCACCAGCGGACCACCAGTTCCTTTGAATGTAGTCACATAATCGACTACCTGTATATCGAACAAAACTTGTCCGACTAAACACTTTAAAATAACCTTAAACCAAGTTTTTTAGTCGAAAGAAAATATTAGTCTGATAAATTTTCAAGCCACTTTTAAACGTGTCGGTCGTAGTAGGGTTAAAATTTTGAAAATTTTACTATTCTTTTTGGACCTTTTTAGAAGATAGTTAGATGTTAGATGGTAGTTACAGCAACGTATTCAATCATTAATTTGGTCCACAGCAGTTTTAAGTGGTATTGAGCAAAACTTCAGCTTGATCTTCGGCAAACTTAATTATATAAGACATGAATTCCCAGATTTGATAATGACACACCTCAGCATAAGAAAATCAGTGTGACAAATATTAGAGGTTTTGCTCAGGAACGTAGAAGCTGAAGCTGTGGACTAAATTTTCCATTCTTCATTTTTTACATTCTAACTAAAACAAGAGAATTTGCTTGAAGAATCCCTAAGTACTAACAGCAACTGGTTCACAAGAATAAGCCACAAAAAGATTCGTGGATTGACCGACTCAAAAATGACTGGATTGCCTCTTTAAATTGTTAAACCTTGTTGGTTATACCGACGACCTGATAAAAAAAATAGAGCAAGAACTTCATACAATGGCTCTTAGAAATCTTTTGTATTCATTTTGTATTCTTTCATCTTGCCGTCTTTCCGCAATCCGCGTAAGTCATATTACAAAGAAATTAAAATTTTTACAAGCACCCTTAAATGGTTTAAAATTAATTATATGGAATTTCTACTGACATTGAATATAATTTTAGACTGGAAATGAAGAAAATATTCACAAAATTTAGGTCGTGTGATCGATATTAACCAATAGCTAATCTTAAAAAATGTTATTGCACGTGGAATGACATTTTTATGGTGCAAAAAATCATTAAATTTTTTATCACTATTACGCGGATGGTTTCAATAGGATACTGGTCTATCTATTTTATTAGGTCGTTGGTGATACAAAAGTAGTATCTGATTTGTCTGATTTGAACGTTTTTGAAGCACGTAAACAATTTTAGAGTTTCCTCTAAATTAACCTTGTTTGTGATACAAAAGCAATATCTAACTTGCTTGAGTTCAATGTGTTAGCAGCACATAAACAATTCTTTGTTTGCCTCCAACTAAATTTACCTACGTAACCAAAAATAATGTCTGACTTGCCCGAGTTCAACGTGTTTGAAAACATAAACAATTTTGATTTGCGCCAAATAAATTCACCTTCGTAAACTAAAGCAAGAATAATGTCTGACCTGCCTCAGGTTAACATGTTTGCAGCACGTAAAAAACTTTTAATTTGACTTGTCCACAATTATCTGACTTGTCTGAGTTCAAGTTCAACAGGTTGATTTCACAAAAACTCTGTTTGAATCTACTCTGAACCAAACTGTCTTAATAGAACTAATCGGGTTTTTAGTAGAATTTGTTGAACTTAATCGAACTTTGTCGATTAAGTTCGGTAATCGAATTCTCACAATTATTTGCAGTTCGATTAATTATTAATCTAAGCTAATCGGAACAAATCTAAAGATTCAAATTTAATCGAATTCTCACAAATTATTTAGACTTTTTAAAACTTTTTTGTCGTTCGATTAAGTTCGAACTTGCGAACGTTCTGACGATGAAACAACGTTGTTTGGACGTTAAAACAATGTTCAGTGTAAGTTGAGTAGAGAAATAAAACGACTTACGATGTCGGTGGTCGAAATCACGAGCTGTCTTCAGGAACTGCACAACACACCCAACAAACAACATTAAAGGCCATAACGCAAGCAAACACCAAGAAAACCAGCAAGGTTGGACGGACCTTTCAGTCACCAAGACGTTCTGGTACGCCATCAAGCGGAGCATGGATAAGTCGATGAAGAAATCCACAGCTAACATCATCAAAATGGCGCCGTAGCTGCAAATATAGATGACCGCACATGCACGTTGCCATTTTAATAATGGTACTGATAGCAGGATGAACAACACCAGACATATACACGGAGCAACAAAAACATTTGAAATAGTCTCGAAAATATGGACAGCATATAAAATACTTGTAGTCAAAAAGATTGCCTGGATTTGACTAGTTACCAGTAAACCCATGGTTGTTACAAACATAGATAAAATGCCAAGCAGTAAACCCGAGGTGACAGATATGATAGCGTTAAGGGTTGTTGATCGATCGAGGAGATTGGAAACGAGTAAGTAGGTTACCAAGGATACCAGGGAGAATGTTTGGAAGAATAAAGAGGTCCGGAAAAATCTATAACCTGTGCAAAAAAGAATCAAGAATTACTTGGTCATTTGTTTCTGTAACCTGCCCAGCAGACAAACAACGTTATTCCAGCATTGTTTCAACGTCCAAATAACGTTCTGACGTTGGAACAACCTTGTTTAAACGTTCCGTGCCTACTGGATGGTGACACCAAAGATATCAACTCTATTTTTTAGCAAGGCTAATAGTATAGCTACTTAATTTCCCTTTTATACTGATGGTAAAGAAATATTAGCACCCTAGCAGGTACGGAAAGTTGTTCTAACGTCCAAAAAACGTTGTTTCAACGTCAGAACGTTATTTGGACGTTGAAATAACGTCATGTGTCTGCTAGCATGGTTCAACCCCTCACTTTGAATTCTCATTTTGATTGACAGGTAATACCACGAGCCAATGAAAGTTCCTTCCAAGAGCCAATTAGATCGATATTTCATTAAACCAAACACAGTCCAAAAGCAGACTCGCTGGTTGTACCCGTCGTCGCAATAGACTTTTTGATAAATTACATTGTGAATAGCTACTGCTTCGTTTTGAAGACAGCTTACATTGATAGATGTGTAATTTTGAGTCACGTGAGACATAATCACCTTGGTAATTGGATGAAAACGAGGCAGACGTTGTTCGTTGGTCTATCAGTATCTATAATACCCCTATTTCATTGATCCGGTGGGAAAAGATCCGGTTAACCTTCCCCCGTAAAAATGAGCATTTAATTATTGTTTTTGGCTGATACTTAAATGTCAATTAGACTGTCCGGAGGTCATTTCGGATGTTCGAGGGGTCAAATCGACGCTTGTCCGGTAAAACTACTGCTACTGGGACAAACTACTAAACTACTGGGATTAAACATGTAAATCTTCCGGGGGTAAATTATGAAGAAAAATTATTTCCTACACCCCTGTATATATAACTTTGTTCTGGAATAGCCCAAGGTCCTGGTTGTTTTTGAAAAATATTTAAATAAATAAAATATAAATAAAATGATAATAGATACACATACCTGTAAATACAAAGAAAACTCCGCAAAAGAAGGACACTCCAAAAATCACCGATAGCGCAATACTGTCATCAAAGTCGTAGCGGAAATTATCGCAATATCCCTCAGCCAATGAGTGTTGAGAAGCCATGGTCACGTGATGGTGATGGTTTGAAAGATTGGTGCAGATTTTACATGATTATTTAAAGTGTGGTTTCAATCTAATAATATTAAAAGAAAAAATATTGATATCAGGACCAGATTTTGGTATAGTAAGGGGACCCTAAACCGCGGCCAATATGTTAGCCAACATATCGAAATGTTGGTATATTGAGGACCCTCAGTCACCTCTCGATTCACGCATTCACTCATTCGCGCAATTCCGATTTCCAAAATCGGTAAAACTTTCACCTGAATCGGGTAAATCGGGGAACATTTTGTAAATCACGCATTCAAGCATCGAAACTAACTTTTCATGCATCACGCAAACAACCTAATTGGGCTTTTCCAGAAAAAATCCATATTCCCACTGTTGAGGATGTCGACTTTTCTTAAAGGATGTTTTCTTTTCTTAAAATTGAGAGTCTGAATTATAAAAGAATTGAATTGACCCTTTCCTTGCCGAGGCCTTTTTGGGGTACTTTTTTGTTAAAATTAGCTAGGACAAACTTTAAACGCTAATATCTGGAGGTGGCCCAGAGCAATTTCTTGATTGAAATATTAATATTTTCAAATTCTTCGTCGTGACAATCGGATTGTCAAAATCCTATTGAAAATCTGTGTGTACTGCCCAGCAGACACACAACGTCATTTCACCATTGTTTCAACATCCAAATAACGTTCTGACGTCGAAACAAAGTTGTTTGGACATTAAAACAACGTTACGTACCTCCTGGGTTGTCTAAAACAACAAAGACCACATCATTGTCATTCTCTTTTAGGATAAGTCAAGTCAAACCAACTCGTTTTTTGATAGATGATGTAAAATGATGACAAACTTATATAACAAACTTATATAGATAACAAACTTATATAATGTTTCCAAAACTTGAAAATCGAAGAAAGAAGAAAGAAATGAATAATTAAGAAACAAGGGGTTCGAATCTAATTGTAAAAACAGCAAGACTACTATGAAAATATAATCAATCTCCCTAAGCAGAGGAAGACAGAGGGATTTTTTTACATTTTGAATTTCATGTAGAAAAAAAAAGTTACAAAAAGAAGAAAATCTTAAAGAAAAAAAACAACTTCAGCGATAAAAAATAAAAGTGAAATATGATATGACTTTGCTCAAAGAAGTGAAATAAAATAGAAAAACAGCTCCTCTAATCACCAAAAATTTTACCATCAATTCTATTGAAAAACCCTTTGTATCAACTTTGACGAGGTCGTAAAAATATCTCTAGAAAAAACGGCTCGCCATACGAAAAGGGATCGGTTTCTATATGCGTTGACAAAATAAAGATAAACGGTTTTTTTGTTTTGCTTATAGCTCAATGAAATTTCAAAGTTAAATCGGTAAATTTGCATGTAATCTGGAAAGTTCTCATTACATAGGACTAAAGATCTTTATAAAAAGCTATGCAGAAATGGAGTAAAAATGAAAGTTTATACCTTGTGGCATTACGGCCTTTTATCTAATTGTGCGGTCATGATCCCGTTATAACTGCAGAATCACTAGGGAATTCTGAACATGAAAATATAAGTATCTGATAGTGGTAATCAGGTCTACCCAAAATATAAGGCCCTGAACTTTACGCATAATTAAAACTTTAACAAAAGATTTCTATCAAATCAAACTAATTATGCAAATTTTTAATAGCAGAGAGAGAAGAAACCTATTAAGGTGTGTCATCACCTGAGGCAAGCTATTTTTCTTTATTATCTTGGGAATGCAAAGAAATTCCCAAAAATCTCCGGCTAAGGGGACTTGGAACTCTTAGCAGCTGACTATATCTGTTGTTTTACGTAAATCTTTGTAACAAAATCATTTTCTCTCCGTTTTTCAAAAATTGCCAAAATTAGTTTCATCAGATTTAGAATTTCATAAGCTCTCTGAAAATATATACTTTTACTATATATGTTGCGTCAGTACAAGTTATTGATGAAAAGATCAAAAGCTTCAAATATCGATTCCGAAGGTGATGACATACCTTAACTCAATGAGAACTCTCATAAGGGCAAAAGGAACATATATGACGAGCCATATTTCAATGAGCTGGTTTTCTATTCTATTTCACTTCTCTGATTTTCTCGACTATGAAAATACCTTATCGGACAAAAGAATATCGGACAAAAGTGACGAAAATATTTGTGGGTGACGAAAATTATGTCTAACAAATAATTTAGTCCGACTTTGATAAGGTAAGACAATTTTCACAATTCCAAAAACTCACTAAAAGATTTTGTTTACTGAAAACACATAATAAATCTTTAGTACGTAAGTGTTCTGTTTTCCCCCAATTCTGACGTCATGCCGTGGCAAAGAATCTTTTTGTGACTACTTTGAGTTAAGTATAGAATAAATTCAAACCTTAGTGAGTTAAAATATCTACAACAGTAACAACAGTATATTAAACCAGCAACATTGAGCGAAATACATAAATAACAGAAAACAGAAAAAATTCAACAATTGATAGTAGGTCGATTATGGGTTCAATTCTATGGAGACTATTAACTAACGAGGTCTTTTAAACACTAATTAGCATTAATTATCTATCTTCTGTGAACCACACCAAAAACCACTGTAAATAAAATACAAAGGAAACCTAAAAGGTCGAATTATATTCTATTTTGTTTTCAACCCGCGGGGCACTCAAGGTAAGTGACATACCGGATGTGCGGCCCTTAAGGATAGGTTTTTCAGCAAATTTTGCACTGTACCAATTTTTGTCCGAACGTAGGGTAGTTTTCAAAGTCGTCATAATCCAAAACAGACTGCTACACCAGAAAGGAGGGGAGACTTAGGCAAAAAAAGAATACAAGGTTGTGTTGATGCTTAAAAGTACTCGTATTTTTTTATAAGAACATCGAGCCTGAGATTTGTTTTTTTTCCAAAAACTATAAAAAACTCAAAATTTTAAAATTTTAGCATGGGAATTTAAAAGAATTCTAGGTCATAAACTAGTTTCTCCTTTGGCAATGTGAGAACGACATGAAGCTACAACAGTACTAGCATAGGACTGCAAAGATTGAACTAGTAGAGGAAATCGAAATATTGGTATTGGTCAAATTTGTTGAAAAATTTCCCCCGACCTTCAGTCAGAGCTTTAGCGTGTCGGAAGAAAATTTCTATATCTAGTACAAGATAGATAAAAGTACACCCTTCTCCCTGCCCCACGCCCTGGGTACGGGTGATATACAGTACAATGTAATGAAATTAAAGAAAAAACAGAGAAATAAGACCTACAATCAAAGCTACTTAAAAGAATAGCTATTGACATAGGAAAAGAAATGCATTCTTGACAGGGTCAAATATGTAAAGTATTAAAGAAAGAGATCTGTTTCGAAAAAAATCTTAAAACATTATCAAAATATACCATTATAAAATCATACAGTCGTGTTAACAAGTCGATTTTATATCATACTTGTCCATCTTGTCTTTTTTCATCTCGTAATACGTATTAAGATTAACTTTGCATCGATTAATGAATTAAGTGGAAAACCACTTACTTAAACTTACTAGATGGAAGTTGATCATCAAATCAAATGTTCATCAATTTGTAGCCGTTGCTAGGCAAAACAAAGTGGATTTTGGTGGACCCGCGGGGAAACCGGCAAGCCGCGCACGCGGTGGGAATCTTTTAATCGAGGTGTGATCTCAAACCTATGTAAATACGTTAGAATTTCAGTACATGCAGGAAATAGTTTCATTGGCTGACAAAAATAAACATCACTATGAGGGTTACCAAGACGGTTAAGATCACTATGACTATCATAACAAATATGGTAACCATATAGGAAGCAGAAGATAAGGAGAAATCTCATTTGATTGCTATAACAATTATAATTATAGACCAGCAAACTAGCGTCTACAATTCTAAAAATGCTTACTTAAAAACGGGTTTTCGTCGGGCAATGGCAATGAATGACCCGGTGGGATGCCAACCCGCTCGAAAAATAGGCCCAAAAAAAGCGTCTCCACTGGAAAAAAGCCAATCCCCATTATTGAAGAACATACCGAGAAATTTTGATATCCCATAACTTCATATCGTATCTGACCATTTCAATCAACTTACAAGCTATTGTGTAAAATGTAGCTTCTAGATTCATAATCCATGATATGCGTAAGTTATAGCATTACGTCATTTTTCCTAACGGAAACACCCAAATAGAAGGTAAATTTCGGATTTTTCAGCTGTTTCCGTTGGGAAAAATGACGTAATGCAAACTTACATGAATACGGTCACCAGACCAAAAATATTTTCCCAACAGACACGCATGACGTCATTTTAACCTTCTTTTTCAACGGCCAAATAACGTTCTGACGTTGAAACAGTTTTGGTTGGACGTCAAAACAATGTTCCAAATCTGCTGATCGGAAACAACTCATATCATCATAATAAAAATTTCAGCGAAAAAAACAGCTACTTTTAGATCATCAAATTATAAAACTTTATATCCTAAATGCAAAGATCTCATGGAAAATTCTACCCAAATATTATAGTATTCATAAAATAATATATAAAAAGACTAGAAACTGGCCAGTGTCAACATAATAACAATTCACTCACTCAATCTTCGGATAATGTTCTATAACATTATATATAAAACAGCTTGTAAAACGAACCAAAAAAATAGCGAAGAGAAAATATGGTGAGAAGTAATAATACATACGATGGTGGATGGATTAACTATAAAAAATATTTTTACTTTACTACACACACCCTGTTGAGAATTTCATTTTGTTTGATATACTACATATACTACATATGAGATTTTAATGGGAATTCTCCAATCAGACTGATTTAATATCCAGGGGGTTGGCACACGAATTTCAAAACTACCGTACGTTTGGACAGAAATTTGGGTTCGAATTTTCTAAAATTTACGGGCAAAAACAAATAATCTACACGTGTATTGCGAAATTGCGTTCATTCTCATTCTGTAGCAGATTACACCTCACAGCGATCACCTTTTCTGTTTCTATGTTCTGATTAGTCTCGGAGATGACATTACGTAACAAACTGACGTAATGTTATCTCCGAGACCAATCAGAATAGAGAAGCGTAAAAGGTGATCAAGCGCGTAGACAGGGATGGCGCAAAATATGTGTTGGAGAGCATATTTTTTACGATGCATTAATTATCTATTTAC
>JAUJPO010071343.1:0-25999 GCA_032270745.1 Tiaropsis multicirrata
TGACGTCATCAATATTTAAGGAAAAAATTATTACAAAAGTTAGATCTTCTAAAGTTGCTCCTATAGTGAAAATTTGGTTAAGAAGGAGTCGGTACATCAAAAGATATAAAGATCAAAAGTTTTGTGACGTCACTAATTATGACGTCATAACAGGTTTTTCGCTAATTACTACTCAACATAGGCATGATATTTAATTATGTCACAGCTGGAATCATATACCCTAAGGTATGAAGCAACTTTTAAACCTTGAGTGGATATCTGAAAATGAGCGCTATTCATTGCGAAAACTTAAGAAAAATTAAGACATCTTAAGACATGCCTTAACTGACCCGAGTCGTAGGAGACGAGAGGAGCACCATGATCAATGATCATAGCATCTAAGCTTTTTACACATTATCAACTTTCCAGCTGACACACACTCTATTGAGCGTTAATCGGAAAAAGGTAACTAATGGTAACCCAGCAGACACAAGACGTTTTTTCAACATTTTTTCAACATTTTTTCAACATTTTTTCAACGTCTTTTCGACGTCTTTCAATTTTAAACATTGTAAAGACGTAGAAACAGCGTTGAAAAAACGTCTTGAGTCTACTAGTCTGATTTGCAGACCCATACTAAAAACGGTGTACGTATGAGAAGCACGTTTCGTTGGAGGATGAGAGAAGCCTAGCGTCTACCGGCCGGATTCTTTATGATTACGTAATCTTTTCTACGGAACCATCTAAAAAAGCCGAATTTTCGCAACGGATAGTTTTGTTGTTAAAACTAGTGGCAAACAACAGGATGTTTTCATAAAATTGATTACGTAATGGATATCATGAAGAAGGCATAATGGTACCTACATCATCATCGATCCAACCATCGGGCGTATTGTATTCTTGAAGCTTCAAAAGAAAATTGACAATACCATATTAATTCATCTGCCAAATTGAGCCCATGACGACATTGGCTCAATTTTTAGTACAAAAATCTCTAAAAATTGCTTAAATAAAAGAGACTAATTTTTGTCTCGATGCTTCGTTCTCCAAACTCGTTTAAGAGACTTTACTACGGAAAACTTCAATGGGCTCAATTTGGCAGTTACATACCCTCTTTAAACGGATGGCTCCATATACCCTTCATGAGTTCATTTCTAGACTTTGAAAGTCTAAGTCCCTCAAACACAATAAACCGTCCATATACATATATACCGTCCATATAATAACGTTGCCTTATTTCATATTTAAGATTGAACCTTGAGACAATAACTTTCCAATTTTCGGTTAGTACCTAGCTCACTTTGGTAGTGAAAATATAGGCTGTAAAAATAATGGTATTTTTCTTTTAGATATGAACGAGTTTTCAGAACATGACCTAAGAATCACCATTGAGGAAGGCCAACCCGCACTACTCGCTTGTTACGCACCCGACTCATACCCAGATCGCTATATACATTGGTTAAAACTAAGAAACCGAGGACATTTTCCTCTACAATTGGACACTAACTCACATTTCACAACTAGCTTGGACGGAGATCTCTATTTTTCTTACACAACACGATCCGACGAAGGCGTCTACTATTGTAGCGTTGAAAACAGTAAGCTGAGGAGGTTTGAACGCCGAACTGTCAGCTTAAAAGTGACACGAAGTAAGTAAAGAGTTACCATAGTTTACTGCTAAAGGATTTGCTGGTTTGAGTTATAGTGCTCAGAATCGTAATCAGATCCTACTTTTATAAATCGGATTAAATTTCTGGATTTCATTTTGCTAGTAAGCAGTTTGAGAAGTTTCATATGGATTTGATTTTGCGAATGACCCTAAAAATGGACTTATTTGACCAAAATTGCATGGTTTTGAAAACATTACTTTTCTAAAATGGTAGGGCGAATCTAGCGAAAATCAATCCGATTAACGAACTTTCGAAAAAATATAATATTATTCCAAAATAATTTTACGGAACAGTTTAACGCTGTTGGATTTTCGATCGAAAATCTGCGGTAGTTTCATAAAGATCTAATTTCATATTTGGCGACGATATTAATCTCAGTATAATAGATCCAAACATTTTCATCTTTCTGAATATTGGATAACGGATTTAATTGACACTTTATGAAATGATGAAAGTTACATAGACAAGCCACGTGTACTGCTATGTCAAATATAATCTGGGAAAAAATGATTTTTTTATCACGGACTCGATATATGACCCGAATGTTGACATTCTTTGATTAACAGCTTTCGTGAAATCAACATTTCAGTATGAATAAGACTGAATGAGTTGATTATAAAATTAGCTCCCTCTTTTAAGCCATGACAATGAATCTAACAGAATACGACGGTCTGTCCAACCTAACAAACTACAATAAACAACGCATTTAGGACAGTACTCTCTAAAGGAACGTTGAAATCCCCGTTAAGAAGTCTATCTTATCGTGACTTAATTTATTTTGAAATAACTCCGACTAAAAACATATCGTTATAGGTTTATTTGACTGTTTAGTCGGACAAAAGTGACTAAAAAATTTGGAGGTTACTGTCCGATATGGTAAAGCCTATAAAAGATTATCCCAATATTTCCAGAGTGATCCCTTCTTTAAAATAAATCTGCATATTTTTTTTCATGTAGAAGCACGCCAATCAAACGCACCACCAAAGATTTGGGAATTCTCAGATCGAATTGCAATGAAAGATTCAAATTTCGTATTAGAATGCATAGCCTACGGAAGGTAAAATCTAGTTTTCTTTTTGTATTAACACCTAAAGGGAGCGGTGACCGAAGTGGTAGGACACTGGTTTCTAATTCGAAAGGTTGTAGGTTCGAGGCCCTAGCGAAATCGACCACAGTAACCGACCACTTAAGAAAATACCCTTTGCCAATGCAAAGTCGACTATTCCAAGTATAAAACTGTACAACTATTCATCTGAAACCACCTAGCAGGTCCGGAACATTGTTGTGACGTCGACATAACGTTGTTTCAAAGTCAAAACATTATTTGAACGTTGAAACAACGTTGGAAATACGTTGTATGCCTGTTGGGTATGTAGAGAGACCATTTTATAAAAATCAATTTGAGCATGATCGTTTTTTGTTTACAGACCTGTACCCGTCATGCGATTTCGGAATGCGAAAACGGGCGAAGAATTGAGCGAATCACAACAAATCGGAAATCGATTACGATACCAATTTGGAAGATTCGGGGAACAACACGAGGGTGAATACTTATGTGAAGCTGAGAATGCATACGGAGAAAGAGCAAACAAGACAGCATACTTGAAAATGGAATGTAAGTTGCTAAATGGAAAATATATATGCTTAGAAAAAGAAAAACATGTAGACTCTCTCAACTTTATTTTTTATTGTTAGCTTGGGATGGTTGGCAACAAACAACATTTTCCAGAAAACTAATGGATGTAAACATTCACAAGCTTGTATAACTTATTGCAAACTCTTGAAATCATAAATTCCTCCGCATTAGGCTACACTTAACTGAGCTTTAATAACACTATTTATTTCAAGATTACAAAATAGTCACAGTAATGTTAAATGTACATTTAGCTTGAGCAGTCGCTTATAATATTTGAATCATATCGGACAAAACAAAGTTGAACTAGTTTTTCGTCGGACATAATTTTCGTCATCCACAAAATATTTCATCATTTTAGTCCGACATTTTTTGTTCAATAAAGTAGATTAAGCTTCAGCAGTCAGTCATTTGTATAATATTAAAATCATCTTATTTTCCAGCCCAACCAGAAATAGTTGAAGAAAACCCATTCCATTCAATGGAAAGAGCAATCGACTCGGAGCTCATTTTACCGTGCGTTGCCAACGGCATTCCCCAAGTATCCTACAACTGGTTTTTCAATGCAGCTCCTCTGGATGATACTAAGAATAGGGAACTTGAGATTCACCAGGGGACCTTGAAGATTCCTAAATTAATGAAACACCACCAAGGTTTTTACCAATGTTTAGCACATAACCAACATGGGGAAGATTTAAAAACGATCTATGTAACAGTAGTAGGTGAGTGATGGTTGATTAAACCATTTAATTCCAAAGCACGCATGTTTTCTTGCAAAAGTAGCCGCTTACCCACCACACTGTCTTTTTCTGGCTATAACTTTTTATCACTTGCTTGAGTTTAAAGTTAAAGAAATTTGAAAATGGAAACTTTCTAATGCTACCAAAGTTGATGTTTTAGCTTCGCTCTATGGGTCAAACATTTTTCAGAGAAGCTTTTAGAAATATAGTTGCCAAGCCAAATTGCAAAAGTGCTAAATATCATATTAAGAGTCCAGACGAGCCTTGGAATTGGTTGATATTAGTGCAATTTAGTACTGTTTGAGCTGTTTTCTGGGGATCTATAATTATTGATTAGAGTTCGAATAGAAGAAGGCCAACACTGAAGACCTTAGACGGTATAGGTCGGCCTGTACATAAATTTGTGTTTACAAGTTTTGTTTAGTCGATTATATACAGGCCGACTAATACGCGTCTAGCTCTAACGTCCTCTTGCATAACCTCGTTAATAACAAATTTGACGATAGAAATAAAGGCAACAAAAGTCGATCAACCATTCAGTGTTGGCCTTCTCTTATCGTTATTATTTGACTCATAGAATACCCACCGGACTTTGGCGCACGCAGCATACCTCCGGCTACTTCAACGCAGGCGTTGATTGGTGGCACCGCTGTTATTAATTGCGTACCGAACGGTGCACCAGTGCCCACCGTTTATTGGAGGAAATTAAACACGACGCTGGACGTTGTGTCCTTTGATCCGCGATTCAGAAAGAACGCCGCTGGTTCGTTGGAAATCAAAGACGTTAAAAAGGGTGACGAGGGACTGTATAAATGCGTTGCCACCAACAAACTGGGAACAGCGGAAAGAGTCGGCGAACTTAAAGTGAATGGTAAGTCATTTTTTAGTTTTTTTAGGCCAATCCCTTGCAGTTCTATAAAACTGAAAATCTTTTAGGCCAACCTCTTGCATTTCTATAAAACTGAAAATCACTAATTCGTATATATGACGTAATTATCCTAACCCAACAGGAACACAAGGTTAAATTTCAAGGTTTTTTCAATGCGTCCAAATAACGTTCTGTGACGTTGAAAGAACCTTTTTTGGACGTTAAAACAACGTTTTGTTGCTGATGGGGAAAGCTAGATTATCAAAACAAAAAGTGACCAACGCCCAATGTCATTTGGTGTTTCTGTTTAAATAAAATTACATTTGATATCATTAAATTCAAAACGGTGAATTTATCCTTTTTATAGACAACACTCTTAAAGGGGGAAAGCTTTTTATAAAAATTGCTACACATAGCCAAAGGAGGCACGAGGCACGACATATCATTGCAAATCTTTCGGGTTTTCAGATTTTCAATTTTTTATACAGTCTATCAACTGCATTTAACCAGTGGGTGGATCCAGTTTAACCCGCTAACTCAATCCGAATCTTTTAAAACCTGATCAATTATGCATCATCATTCACAATGTAATTATTAAAATGAGACTAGAGCACAGCGTGAAAAATTAAAAGATTGAGTCCGCCCTTTAAAACGTTTAAGTAATAGTCCACCCTAAAAAACTATTATCAAAATAATCTTATCATCTTTTAAATTAAGTTTTAAAATTTTTTTAGTTTATTAATAACTGCATCGAATCTATGAATCTCACTCACCCTTTCCGATTCGAAGCACTCGTAAACATTGAAAACTTTTCCATCAAAGTTTCGCACAAATCATACAAATTTATGAATTTTATACATTGAAAAGCAGTTTTAAACTGCTTTTCCGACAGATCATTTTTCCTCAAACTAACTAACATGATTCCGAGCACAAAACAATAACACAAGATTTTCCAAAGTCATAGGGCGATCATAAAGTCAAAAGGGCGGGTCTTATTAAGCATTCAATCATTTATAGAATAAAAATGCGATATTAAGTACCTCCCCTCCCTATAAACTAGGTTTGTCTGTATTTATTTGGAATCAGTTGCATGGGAAAGTTACAAGGTCATACATCATGTAGTGGTGAAGGTTTGACTTGAAAAAATGAAAAATCCTACAGAGCAATCATTCTATTAACAGGCTGATTATAACGAGTAAAAAGTGAGTAAAAATAGACCGCTAAAAAAGCCTAAATGTTACTCTAATTTTACTTTTATTTGGATGCCCTGTACAGGGTCAGGGTCTGGCAAGGACACAGACTTTCATACTTTTGTATGTTAAAAGTAGACATAATTACAACCCATCAGACACGGAATGTTGTTTAAACCTTAAAGAATATGTTTTGAAAATATGAAATCTACAATTATCCAATTTTAATTTTTTTAGGTGGATTGGCTATCACCGAACCATTGAGCAAAGTCGATTTCGTGCGTACCGGTAACACAATCACGCTAACGTGCAAATACAATTCAAACGAAAACGTCGAAATTAAATTCACATGGAAATTCGGACGCCGAGCGATAACCCGGTCCGTTGTGCGAAGGACAAGACGTTATAGTTTAAAAACAAATAAAGCAAAAAGACAATCAGTATTGACAATTAAAAATGCGATATTTAGAGATACAGGTCTATACACGTGTAAAGTCATCGGGACTAAACAAAGGTCAGCAGAGAAGACACAACGAATCACTGTGAGCGGTAAGTACCACACCAACGTTTTAATTACGCCAATGACCATGCAGAAGATGTGCCAACTTCATTTCAGAAGCACAGCAGACACAAGACGTTTTCCCTTAACGTTGTTTCGACGTCTTTACTATGTTTTAACGTTGAAAATACGTTGAAACAACGGTGAAAAAACTTCTTGTGCCTGCTGGAAGGGTTATCAATTTCCATAGACCGATTCGGTGAAACATATTAAACTCAAATTTTAGGGACCACTGGTTTATCCCTGATGGTGATGGTGATAAGATCGAATTTTACATATATTTTCTTTCATAATCATTTTTATTGATTTTGATCTTAAATTAAAATTTTTACGTCACACCGAATCGATCTATAAATGAAATCAGAAGACTCTTCTGTATTGGTGAGGACTAATTTAGTCGGTCGATCGGATTATTGCCGTGTTAAATGTAATTGAAATAATAAGATCGGCGAAAGATCGACAATCAAAACCTTTACTTCAAAAGTATTTAAAGGAATAATTTCATTGGCGAAAACTTTGACTTTAGATGGTCGAACTTTTGCCGACTTTAATTCCGAATTAGATTCGAAACGACACAGAATACCGATTACCGACTAAAAGTAGGCCTGATATTATCCTTTGTATACAAGGAAGATAACGGAGGGTTACTACTAGTGATATTCAAGGTTATGGCTATAGTTTTCATGGTCGGCATCCCAGTGGTTGAACGTTATTTGGACGTTAAAACAATGTTGAAATAACATTGCGTGTCTGTTGGGATTACTATCTTAACAGCCAGCAGCATCCAAATGTTTTGAATATCACTGGTAGAGCTGTTAGTATTCTCCAGACTAATCGAAGATTTACATAACTTGCAATGGCCAAAAAGCTAAAAATTGATGCTTCACCAGCTTCAATACTAAATCAACTAAAAACATCCCAGCAGGCTCAAGACATTTTTCAACGTTGTGTCAACATCTTTTCAACGTTGTGTCAACGTCTTGTGTTTGCTGGGATAGAGGTAATACAGAATGCTAATAACCATCAGAATGAAAGCTGAACAAATTAGGGCTAAGTACTTATTCGGAATGACATGCTAGCTAAAGGCTTAGCGGATAAAAAATTTCAAATTAACAATTTAACAAGACCATCGCCATAATGTCCGAGAATTACAGAGATATTTCGTGAATAGTATAAAGTCCCTCTAGGTCGAATTAGAACCGATAGATTAACAGGTGGGGGTGTAAAATGAAACATGCTTATTCTTTCCAACGTCTTATATCATTTCTGCTTAATTTTCTCGTTGGTTACACATCAAAAATCAATAGACAATGTAACAAATTATTAGTTGTGAAAAGTTAGTTCGCAAAATTGGAATGCATTTATCAAATTAATATAGATTTAAAAATATTACGCTAGAACCTTTCATCACAATAATGACGTTGGAGCATCAATTAGGCGTTGAGTTTCACTTTTCTCCAAAACACATGTTTTTTTTTAATCTTTCAATCCAGAGATACAATCTAAATTTTTCAGACACAGCTTCCCGCATCAGAAATTGTACAATTATTTTTGTATGACACATTGAATTGGGTTGAATCAAATCGATCATCATTTTTGAAATACTGGTATAACAACCTTAAAGCATGAAATAAATTTCTTTTTGAACTTTTGAGGAAATTTTAAAAGTTTGCATCTTCATATTTTATTAACGATATAGATTTTCTATAATTTTGAGGGAGCATGAAGGGTCGCAGGATTAAAAATTACCAGTATATGGGCAAGTAACAATTGGACTTTCACTCAAACTTTAAGTCAAATGGTTAGACTATTCATAGATCCATTCCGAAATATTCATTACTTTGATCGAGGGGTAAATCACTCGAAAATTGGTATACGAGAATTTTTGCCTTTTTGATTTTTCGATTGACTTTTTCTTGACTTTTCTTTGACTTTTTTTTTGACTTTTGGATTTTTGTTTTACTGTTTTTTGACTTTTTTTGCAGAAATGTACGAGATTCTTTTGAGTGATTTACCCCTCGACTTGATTATTCACCGCCGTAATTTCAATAATAACGGTACGGTACCGAGAGTTTTATCACTGATTATTAGTTACACCCAAGGACAGTTTTCTTATTTACGCATACCTTATCAGACAAAAAAATGTCGGACTAATTTTTCGTCAGACTAAATTATTCGTCGGACATAATTTTCGTCACCTCCAAAAAAATTCGTCACTTTTGTCCGACATTTATTTTTTCCGATAAGGTAGTTCTTGAATATACTTGTCAATAGTTTTATTTTAAATAGAGTGCGTCATTTCTTTTGCTTTATAAAATTTGGGTGTCAACTATGATGAGTACATCATCTTAATTAACTTAATTAATAGTGCAATGTATGAAATACTCAAAATTCAGTGACTAAATTAATAAATCGACATGGCTTTAAATTCAATTTATGTTAAAATCTAGTAAGCATTAATTTATGTGGGACAACTATTTATTTAGTATCTTCTTCTTATTGGCACGTCTAAAACTTGTTAAGTCATTCGAAACTTTTTTGAGAAAGATTAAAATTAATCTCCGATCAAAATACCTCAATATGACTGACTCAATATTGGTCACTGAGGATTGAAAAAAAAAATCGACAAAAACCGGATGATGGTGCACTTAGCACCTTATGCAGGGAGCAATATATAAATTCAATTTCCAATGTAAAAAGGTTTTTATTCAAAAGAAGAAAAAATAAATTTCAAAATTGAATCAAAAATAATCAAGGGGTATTTAGCACCTATTCAGGACACATAAAAACGCCCATAGAATTTAAAAGACTTGTGAAATATCCGGAATTCGAAATCAATCAATAGGCAATCAAAAAATATTTTCGTCCTCAAGATTGCGATATAAAACCTTATGAACCTTCAAGAGATCGTCTACAATGTTAGTAGCTACATGGGTAACCCAAAATAAATTATTACCAGCAGGTCATTATTTATTAGGTAATTAATACCTCAAATGTAACCACGAGTAACGAGCAATTAACGAAATGAATAAACACGCGAGAGCAATTAAGCTTTTAAAAACAATAGAGACAAAATTTTTGTTCAATTTAAGAGGAGACAAATTATAGCAGGTCAATGATGCCGGATGTATAAGCTTGTGCTTATCCCGTTTAATTAACTCAAGACATCTCTACAGCACTGATAGTATTAGCGTCTCTGTATTACCTAAAACGTCCATTGTTGGTTTTAGATTGTAAGCTTATTAACAAGTATAGGCGGCGTCTTCTTTGAGTTTCCTTTTCGGAACTGGTGAAATATGCTGCAGGAATGCTGCATCGCATACACTGGTTCTATTATCGAAAATTATTTCGATCTGTAGTTTATTTATTCCGTTTTTCTTAATGTTGTTTTTTTCTTGTTATGTCATTTTCTTATTATTTAATAGCAATCCCCTCTCTGAGATTCCTCAGTTTTGAGGATGAATTACCCCTCTGGAACCCCCCTTTTAGCCTTTGGCAGGCGGATGCATACATTTTTATTTAAGGTTTGTCCATTTTACTTTTACACGCAGACACTCTTACATACTTTTTTTATAATGATTGCACACAAAAAAACCGAATCAAAAAAGAAGAAATTCTTATAATTCTTTGGCAAAAACAAAACTCTCCTGAGGAGTTTAGAAGACTCGCTCACGTCCAGTGACGTAATATCTTGTCTCCATTGAAACAAGTTGGGAGAATTTTAGTGTTGATCAGAATCATGTAAAACTGCTGATGTCAGCAAAACCATTACTTGAAAATGGGGGAAATGTGTTTATAAGGGAACAAAGTAACAGCAACGATTTTATTCTGATAAATATTATGTTATTTATATACAGCTAAGTGAGAAAGGCGGAGACCTATATACTAACAATTTCGCTGTCCAGCTAAGCTAAACACAGTGAAGTCTGTTAAATTTTGAAAATGTCAAAGAAATAGCAACATATAAAAGCTTACAAATGAAATTTTAATTGATGTTTGATTGAAAAGACTTAAGGAGTTTTTCAATCAATCTGATTTAAGAAATATTATAAAAGAAAATACTGTGATTTGATAGAAAAAGAGAATAAAATATTTACTAGATGAGAATCGAAATTATTTCCCAAATAAGATTTCTCTTTTCATCTTCTCAAAATAAAAACGGGAATGAATAGAAATCAAAGAACCTTTTGAATATTTCGGAACACTTTGATGATTTTCTAAAATCAAAATTATATTTAAAAATTTTTATAAAAAAATAATAAAATCCTTTTTCAGAATTTTTTTGAATTGGTGATTCAGCTCCATAAATCTTTTATTTTCTTTGGTATTTAAACCAATTGAAAATTCTTGTACCTAAACCATAAATCAAAGGCTTAAAATAACATTTTTTTTAAGTAGCAGAAAAAGCAGGGTTGTAAACGAAGAATCTTTTTGATATAATCTTCTTTTTTTCCCGAAAAATGAAGAATTCTAGGGACAACAAAAACGAATAGAATTTCGTTCGTAATCAAATATTTGTTTTTAGAAAAATATTGCGAAAACAAAATTTCATTTTATTTTCATTGAGGGGAAAATGGGATCGCATTTGTTTTAGAATAACATACAGTTGACTAAAAATATTAAAAAAAGACAAAATTTTAATATCATTTTCACACATCGTTTATGAAAATTTATATAGCAAATATGAACAGACTTCATTTATTACTGAGAAAAAAAATTTGATAAAAAAGGTCTCAAAATTTCAGCTGCTATTATGTATAGAAGCTCCCGAACCTTTTCTCCATTTGAAATAAAAACATTAGAAAATAAGCCCTAATTTTCTTTGACATTTTATTATATATTTGACAGTACTTTCTTCACTTACACTTTTTGTTAAATAGTCAGTTATCGTTTTGAAATAACAGACGACAGAACATTTAAAAGCTATTACTAGAATTAGTCTATTTGGGGGGGAATTTTAAGCTTCATAGTACAATATCACTTAGCTGTATTTTTTAACAAAAAAAATAACATATCCAGAAAAATATTGTTTTTTAAATAGCACATTTTCTCCATTTTCACAAAAAAAATGTGATCAAAAAAATTAACATAAAAAAACAAAAAATAAAGTTCCTTCAAGAAAACACACAAAAAAAATCAAAAATCCGAAAAAATTATATGCTCTGTTATCGGCTAAAAGGGGTATAAGGGTTTTTCGTCCTTGTCCACAAGTGACAAAAATCAAAATGAGAGAAAAAAATCAGAGCAAAAAACAATTTCGCTATTTAAACAATAAGTCGTTATTCATATGCAAATGAGCTTTGAACAATGAAAAGAAAAAAAACCGAAAAGAAAAACTTTTAATTTAAACAATAAAAAAGACAAAAAAAACAATTAAAGAAAAAAAAATGATTCAATCCATTCTGATCTGATCACAAATTAAATTCTCCCAACTATAGATTCTGATGGTGGGCCCGATATTCCAATACGACCGCCTGGAGTTAAAACAACGACCATCCCATTTCTGAAGACTACACGAAGATCGATAAGAGGTAAGGAATATGAAGAAAACATAAATGTTCTCGAGGAGTAAACAGGTGGAAAACTGAAATACTTTTAAGAAAACTAAGCTCATGGGTCAGCTTTAAGTGTCTTTCAAAGGCGTCTGTCATACACGAGAGTCTGTTTTGTTTACCTTTTATTTATTTATTATATAAAATAAACAAAATAGTGAAATTTACATACACAACTGTGAATTCTCAAAAGGTATTTTCATACATCATTTTGGGAGGTATTTTATATATTTAAATAAAATGTCGCTTTCATTCAACAAAAGTCATTTTGCAAAGAAAGTTTTTGACATGGTTCTACAAAAATTATCTCGCGTCGCTTGAGCATTTTTCCTCGTTATTTTATTAATATTGGAAACATGAGGGGAAGACACACATTTCGAAATTCGTTTTGATCTTTCTATCAGTCATTAGTTTAAACTTAGAGGGGATGAATAGATGAGAATCAGTCTGAATGTCCTTGATGTTTGTCAGTTCATATCTACTATGTCGCCTCATCAAATATATTTCAAGTTGAAATGACAATTCATTATTGGAAAATACTGTGTAAAAATTGGGTAAACCAAGTTTATTCTAATCCTTAGTAGAATCGACAGAGGCAAGAGGTCATTTCTTATCGAATACTTGTAGCAACCCCGACAGCCACATAATGTTATTCTAACATTGTTTCAACGTCCACATATCCTGATGTTAAAACAACGTTCCGTGCCTGCAGCTTCAGAATGTTTACATTATACAAAATAAAGATTGTTTCAAACGTATTAGGAGAAAAAAAATGCATCAATATTTATCGTTTCCTATGATCTAGAAAAATCATAATTGGTTTAAGCATAACGAAATCAGACATAATTAAGATGTACATTTTTGCTAATTGCCTACATGTAATTATAACGATTTTTATAAGCTACAATCATCCACTTTCATTTGGGAGTTAGTAAGCAATCATTAGCAGGGAGTATGATATAACTACGCCAAATGTTTACAGTTCATTAACATCGTGTCACAGCTACACTGAGACAAAACTAAATAGCTTGAACTGTCGAGGGGAGGATCTCCGAAGTTTAATGGACAAGCATTTTAGATTCTTAATTTATATTTATCTCTACCCAGCAGGCATGGGACGTTGTTTTGAACGTTGAAAGAACGTCGAAATAACGTTGTGTGACTGCTGGGTATTGTATCACGTAACCAGAGCTTCAAAGATTATGCTGCTCATTTGAAAATCCCAAGAGACAGGCTGTCCATACCTTCCATACAAGAGAGACTTGGAAGGCCAACGGAACGTTGTTTTAACGTCCAAACAACGTTGTTTCAACGTCAGAACGTTGTTTGGACGTTGAAACAATGTTGAAATAACGTTGTGTGTCTGCTGGGTAACATGTTATCAAAGATGGAACTTTAGTCCTGAGACAACTCGGGGGACTATATCTATCTATCCCTTGAGTTTCAGAGTGATGGTATTATCAGAAAATCCTTTATACGTTTGTGGTTTTGTGACCACTGTTTAATTAATCTAAATCGAAGATAATATAATCAAAAATTAATGATTTAATCCTGCTCACCTTTAATACCTCTCTTAACTTAATTACACTTTATACACATAAAAAACATTGTACATCTTGTACTTTTTTTTCTTTGCTGTTACGCCGGAAAAAAAATGGCGTGAAACATTTTTTTGACTTAAAAGGTTTACGTGAGAGCCCTTATCATATCATAGCCCAGTATCATCAAAATTAAATTTTTCATATTGATACCTTTAAGCTTTCAAAATTAAATTGGATTGTTTTTTTTAAAAAACATCACAAAATGATACCCTTTCGGTTAAAAGGGAAATAATTGACAATACCATTAAAATGGAGAAAAAAAATGTCATCTCGCTTTATACAAGCGTTTTTTTTTTACATGATACTTTTCTAGAAGAAAAGTAATGAAAATTCTAAAATGTATTATGTCCTTGTACCTAAGCACCTCCTCCTCGGATTAATAGTCGGGGTAATCGCCCATTTTGTGATACAGTTTTGATGAGATCAAAAACATTATAGTAAATTAAATGAATCCAAGTGTTTAGGGGCGGGTTAGACGAAGTGATACATAATTCCTTAGTGTAAGAGGAAAAATAACTCTGATCAGTTAATATCCATGTTATTTCTTTCATTGAATATTGTCCGAGGGATGTACTTTTATAATAAAGTAATTAACTTTTTCTGTCACATCACTCTTTGGAAAAAAGTAGAAATATTGTTCTAGCTAGGTAGGAACTTTGGTAACAAATTAATAAATTTTTTTGACATACAGTATCACTCTTTTGAAAACCAACAATTAAAAAGAGTAATTGTTTTTTAATGACTTTGACCGGGACAATCAATATCAAATTGTAAAAATGTATGCATTAAGGGAAGCATTCCCAGTCCACACAAGACGTTGTTTTAATGTCCAATCAACGTTATGTCAACGTCAGAACGTTATTTGGACGTTGAAAGAACGTTGGGTGGCCACTATGTTAATAGGGCTGAAATTTCTTTTAGGGTGGCGTCTCCCAGTGACCCAGTGTATCACGCAATCACATATAATAGAGATTGACCTGAAACTCAGGAAAAAAAACTAGACCTCAATCACGTCATTAGTAAAAACAACTGTCAAAGCCTCTTTTCAAAAAATACTTTCAGAGTCCTATTTTAAAACTCTTTAATAAACCTCATCATAAAACTTTCAAAGTTGAGGATGAGAAAGATTTAGCATATACTTAAAATTTACAAATCATATAAAACGCTTATTATGTTCGTGAATGTATGCATTTGTCTGTCAAAATTTTTAAATGTTATCTCCCCCTATATTGAAATTCACTCAAAACCATACTTAATTATCAAACAGATTTGGAAATTTTAATACATCTGTCTTTGCTTTAAATGTACGCATCAGTCTACCAAACTCAAAAACATTTTCTAGGACTCTTATAAACCTTTTACAAGTCTAATCAAGATATTTTTTGTTCAGTTCTTATTCCGGTACAAAGCCTCTTAAATTCCGATTTCCCGATTTTAGGTCCACCCGACCCACCAACTCACGTGACAGCAACTGACCTATCAGGATTGAGCATTAAAATATCCTGGTCTCTAGGTCGAGAAAATGGCGCACCAACCACGAATGTATATATTCAAGCTAGGACTTCCTTTGACCTCGACGTCTGGCATACAATCAAAGTCTCCAACAAGACAACTGGTTATCGTTCCAGTGAGATAGTTGAAATGTCACCCTGGATTGAATTCAGGATCAGAGTCATCAGCGAAAACAAACATGGCAAAAGCAAACCGAGTGAGGAGACGAGTAAATGGATTCGAACACCGACAGCAAAGCCGATCAAATATCCAACCAACATCCAAGGAAAAGGAACTGGGCCTAGTGAACTTACCGTCTCTTTCGATGTATGTTTTATCTAGAATTAACTTTGAAAACACTTTATCCGAATTTATCCGAATGCATATCATATGATTTTGATATAAACTTTTAACGACCGTAAGAATTTAGACAACCCGAAAATTCCGAAAAAATACGGTCATAGTACTAAATAAAAGCCTTTTAAAAGTATTTTTGGAAATTAAAACTTTCTTTAAAGATAAGAATACAAGTTACAATTGAGTAATAAATAATAATTTTGATCTCATTTTTAGCATCTGAATGAAATCGACCAGAATGCACCAGGAATCGAATACATTGTGCATTACCGAGAAAAGGGCACCTCGTACGGGTTCATTCAACGCAAGGTGCCAAAAGAACAAAATCTCCTGAAGCTTTCATTCATCAATGATGATTCGTACTACAGACCGTATGAGTTTCAAATTCAAGCCAAAAACAAAGACGGTTATGGACCAAAGAGTCCAGTGCATATTGCATACACCGGAGAAAGAGGTATGTAGTCAGGGACGCATTATAGTAAAAAGAAAACAGAAAGTCAAGGTATTGAAACAATAAAAAAATCACTCCGTGTTGAGTGCTGATGTTAGCTCACATTGCTAAAAAAATTCTCTTTTGTTTTTAAAATTTGAACTAGAAATATGCTGAGTTTGATGACCTATTATCATTGACAATATGTTTTTTACACAACTACCGCTGGCTCTGCAGACTGACTACTGCAATCAGGAGCAACAGGACAGTGGTTACATCAGCGCCACCTTCTATGGGTTCCCAGTTCTGTCCAGTTCATAGATGAACCCCATGAAACAACCGAAAGACTGCCTAAAAGTCTTAAATTATTGGGCTATCGATATTAAATATCTACTCAATCTATCTATCCATCTATCTATCGAATCTATCAATGATTTTTGAGAGGGTTCTTTTTCAACAACATAATTCAACTCTTTTTTCCAGTGCCTATCACAGTTCCGACAAATTTGAAAGTCAAACTTGATGATGCAATGAATGCTGTTGCATTATGGGATGAAATCACGAAAACACGAAATGCAATGCGAGGAAAGTTTCAAGGTTATAAGGTAAATATGAACTAAATTCCAAATAAAGTCTTAAAAAAATGCAACTTAAAATGATTTAAGAATAATGAATTGGAATTTTGATTTGATAAAATCTGAGCCAGATAAGTTTCCAACTCTATTTTCTCTTTCAGTTCATTTACTGGAAAGAACCTAAAGAAAACTATCCTGTTATTGAGCGATACGAGGTAACACAGAAAGAATCGATTCAAGTCAAATTGAAAGCACATTCCACTTACTACTTCCATGTACTGGCATTCAATAATGCAGGCGACGGACCAAGAAGTATTCGTTTTGGAGCAATCACAACACCAGAAGGAAGTAAGTGAAAAAGAGAAAAAGCGTTTGTCTGTTGGCGAATAGGGGAGCGCTGGTCGAAGTCGTAGGGCGCTGGTTTCTAAATCGTGGAAGATTGTGGGTTCGGGCCCCAGCCAAATCAACCACCGTAGCCGCCATTTCTTCATGATAGTCTGGTGCCTAAAGTGTTGGCACCACACACCATTTGTTTACGATAGCCTGGTGGCTAAAGTGTTGGCAGATGTTTAAGATTTTTAAGTTGAATGCTGTCTCTATTTCTAGTTCAATTTCTCAAAAATATTCCATCTTTGCCGACCTTAAGTAACACTACTAGCTTTCAAAGCAGCAAATTCTACTCTATATCAATCATTATTCCACAAAACGTGATATTCGTTTTGATATTCGTTGCTTGATAAATGAATATGAAACTCTTTTGGATTACAACCAATTAATAATCAATATGATCATTTGTTTTGCTTTAGTTCCAACACCACCAACCAACTTCAAGATTATTGATGCATCACAGGGACAAGTCACATTCTCATGGACAGAACCTCTTCATAAAAATGGAGTCATTAATAAATATCTGCTAACATATATTTCCATGAAAACTGACAAGGGAAAACAGGTTGAATTAGCAGCTGGTGATAGGACATTTAAATTGACCAACTTAGCACCGAAAGAATCATACCTTTTCAAACTGGCAGCGGAGACAAATGCCGGGACAAGTGCAGTATCTGAAATATCATTTGATCTATCAAAAGGTGAGTGACAAAGAAAATAAATATAAAGAGCCCAATAAATAGCCATCAGTTTCAATATTTCATGGCTCCCAGATAGGAAGGAATATCAATTAGATTTAAAATCATTTCGAGGGGAAAACAAACACTATGGTTTAACTCACGATTTTGTTTACTGAAAAACACATAATTAATCTTTAGTAAGTGTTCTGTTTTCCCCCAATTCTGGCGCCATGCCGTGGCGAACAATGCTAGTCCAGAAATTCTAGTCGTTTAGTAGCCACGGTTCCCATTGCGATGTGTGTGATAGTTATGATTACTGATGTTTATTATAAGAAATATCTTTTGTTTCTTTCTAGTACCATCGTACAAACTAGAGGCACCGATAGTAAAATCAATAGGATACAATGCCATTGTGTTGACTTGGCTTGCTGCAGCTCCATCGAAAGATATTTCTGGTTATAAGGTAGGAAAAAAATATCTAATTCTATCAATTGTTAACGAAAAAATATGTTCGAATATTGGTGTAACATCACTATCAATATTGGAAATTAATTAGTTACCTTTAAAGTAAACTAAAGGATACTTCCAGTAATTTATCAGACCTCCCAAACCAAAAATAAGCTTAAATAATAGGCCTAAAATATGACTTTTTTTACAGAATTTTAGGATATTTTAGGACAAATTTGATGCAAATTTTAGGATTTTTTGGGACAAAATCTTTAAAAATAGGACAATTTAGGACAAATTTTAGGACATCTTAGGATTTTAGGACAGCTGGGAGCCCTGATTTATTTAAATGCTTTCAATAATTTTCATTTTAGCTTTTCTATCGGAAGGAGAGTGAGGCTGAAGAAAAGACATTGGCTCTTTGGGAACAAAGCAATGACATCGTGTCTACAGTGCATAGTTTGGATTCAGGAACGACATACTACTTCCAAATAGCTGTTGTCAACCAGTATGGTACTGGTCTAAAATCCAAAGTGACGGTTGCAGCGACCAAATTCAAAGAAGGTAAAAAACATTTTATAATAGGCGTTTTATTTAACTCTCACTCTACAGATTCTGATGGTAAATACTGAACCAAATTTAAAAAGTTATACCTCAAAATTTAAGACTTTCCTCTGTCGAATAAAATAAATATTTTAATCAGAAAATCGTTTTTTTGGGCTCCACTAGAACATTGAAACTTTTCTGTGGATCACCCAGTATTCATCCCCTGTATGAAAAGTATCGACAAAATATAAAAGTTCTTATTTTTCTTAAAAACAGTAATTTTGAGATTGGACCTTTTGGCTTGTTTATTATGACAAAATAACATTTGTGTTTGATTGTCTTGGTTCTGATAAAGGTGGATACAGAAGGTACTCAGAGATTAAGATGGAGATTTTTTATTTTCATTATAAGGAAAAACACAACTCTTGGTCCAACTTTTTGAGTACCTTCTGTATCCCCCCCCCCCCCTGTTTGATACATGAATAAACAACAAAAATCATTCCTTGCTTTTTTTCAGGTGAGCCTCCAAGAAGAGCAACCGAAGCTGGCAAACAGAGCGCATCTGTCAAACTGAAACTGAGCAGTTATCTAGTGGGAATATTAGTATTCATTGCATTACTGGTGCCAAGGTGAAAATGAAAGCGAAGTTTAAAGTAGGAAACATGTTGTAATAACCTCACTCCTATGCAATAAGTTATACAGTAACACCCAAATGAGACAAAGAGAGAGAAAGCGGTAAATGTGGAGAAGAGAAACCGAAAAAACTGGAGATTACGCATTACAGAATATCATAATGTTGAAAGATAGTTTCATATTGTATTGAATGGATATGAATTATAATGGGAATACATACTTATGCAAAACAAGATTCGAATGTGACGAAATGCAATTAAATTGCCCTAAAAATCGAGGAAGATATCAGATTAAAGTTCAATAAACGTAAACAAGAATAAGTTGCAGATAATATTATTTCAAAAAAACCCTTGAAACCAGGTAACACAGGGTCACTCACAACTAGACTTTATCAAGAAGATTATCAAAAAAAAAAACTTTGCACATTTTAAAAGATTTTAAGAAATACATAGGAAGAACCCGAATGCTCTTTAAAACAGAATATATAAGAAAATTCACTTTGTAGTTAATAAGAATTAGTCAAGTCACAATGCGGCGAACCAAACATCCTGATAATCTTTATTTTTGACATTTCGTTCCTAAGAACAAATTTTGTGAACTTCAAGGTCTTACGTACCAAATACCTCAAATGTTAAAAGTCTTCATGGACCCAAGGTGAAGAAAGCATTGTGATATGACTAGTTCTAAATTTATTAACAATAATATATTTGAAAATAAGATAAATAAAAAAAGTACACAATAAAAGCAACACATGACTTAAAGGCAATAACGATAAAATATACTAGGGGATTTAAAATCGTCATTGCTGTGTTGAAATTTTAGTACAATAAAAAAAAGTCAACTTTTGTTTTTTAAGTTGATATTTTTTTTTGAAGTTAAAAGGCTGAAAGGAAAAGAAATGGTTTTTATTTTTATATACATTACATATTTAATTATTTGAGAAAAAAATTTTGCTTGTAGTAATATTTCAATGACTTTAATTTTAGCCGTTATAATATTTGTTTTAATAAACCCTAAAAATGCTTTTATTCCATGGAGTTTGAAAAGTGGTCAGAAAAAAAACGACAAATTAAAAAAATTATCCCCATAAATTAGTTACATGAATGATGAGCATGGTCCATCGACTGCCCATTCTTTTTTTACAATATGGCTTAAAAACCCTTTTTCCAATGCTCCTTCAATTAGTCTCTCTGAGTCAAACAATAACAACTCTTTAGTGGCATTATTTGTAGTTACTGTTATATACATAATTTTATTTCTATTTTCTTTTATTTTGCCATTTCAACCCCCTCTCTTGAATTGTAATGCCTTGAAAACCCCCCTTTGACATTAACAACTATGTACATGATTGCTTCCTTGATCATCATTATTTTACTACAAGAATATATCTATCTATTAAAACTTAATCATTCAATGTTTTTAATCACTGTAATTTCCTAAATTTCAATTGAAATACATCAAATTAATTTAAAAATGCGTCATAAGCAAAGATAATTTTGGGGATGACCAGGTGTAATCAATCTATGTAATCGAATTCGTTTTTTAATCAAATTTATTGAACCTAATCGAATATAATAGTTTGATTAGTGTTAAAAATATATTTGCCAGAAATTTATATCAAATAAATGTTAACATTTCAACAAAGTTTTTTATTCAGCATAAGCTTTTTGTTTTATTCAAAACATCCTCAGTGCATAAAGTTTGATTAGTGTTTGATTTGTTGAATTAATCAAATTCTAATTGTTCGATTAAATTCAATTAATTCGGTAATCAAATTATTCGCCTGGGTTTGACTAGGTTCAATTAGTTCAATACCGGTAGTCAAACAGTTTGATTAAGACATTCTTAAGACATTTATTTTATAGACCAGAACTCCGGGTGAAGTCAATAGAATATTTCGATTGAACAATCAATCTCTAAGTAAATCAAATGACTGAAATTTGATTAAAAGAAATTTCACAAATTGACACGCAAAAGTTTTTTTCCACAAAATGTTCTTCAAATAAAGTACCGTCAGGTTCAACTTTTACTGTCAAAAGTTTTAGAGCTATTTAAAGGCCTTTTTGCTGGATTATGACGGAGAGTAGAGACAAAAGCTTTTTTCCTCAACTTTTACAGGATTTTAAAGATGTGAGTGAAGACTAAAACTTGCCAATATTCTGAAATTTTCTAGAATGGCCCAATCCTGACCCCCTCTAATTTCCAGAAAATATTGTCTTTACTTTACAAACTTAATTACATAATGTGAACAAGAACTAATCTGCTGCGCTGGTCCAATATAAAATAAATTTGGATAAATTATTTGTTTTAGAGGGAAGAGGGAGATATCAGGATTGGGCTATTCCAGTTATCATCTGTTACCCCTCCCCCTCCCAGGATTTCCGATGCAATCCCAGTTTTTGGGTGAAAAGTCAGGAATTCCAATACCTACTTGGCAGTAAAATGTATGAAAAATCATGGATTTTCCGTTACACAAGCCAAAAACTGAGTAAAAAAGAAGGATTTTCCGCAACCTATTCAAAAAATTTCAGTATTTCCGACAAACACCTCAATCCAAAAATTCACATATAGTCATTTTCTGGAATGACCCATTAGATAGGTCAGGATATTAGTTCAGGCTGTCAGGTGTAGTTAATATAAGATTTATCTCACCAAAATAATATTGCCTGTTTTCATTCCACGAAAGTGAGATTCCATTAGCATTATTATCTTGAGACAACCATTTGAATTTATTTATTTATTCACTCTGCACTGGGGACGCCATCTTGTTTGTGTGGTGTGTGGGTGTGTGCACAATATGTGAAAGCCACCACAGAGTCTATAAAGGGTTTTTACGCGGGTCGTGAGAAATACCGGATTAATCGGAATATGTATCGGGTTTTAACGTCTGCTTGTAAAAAGTGGGACCACCCGGGACCAGAGGGACCCTAAAATCTTGAAAAGTGTAGGACCCTCAGCTTGTGGGATGGGACCCTAAAATCTTGAAAAGGTGTGGGACCATGTACAGCCTTTAATTAATCTCAAAGCACTACTCCAATGAGTTACGTAAGAGGATCTGCGGAGGTTTTCATCAGAAAATTCATACAAATCCGCGTAAGTTTATTTTGTAAGGAGAAAAGAAAGTGAATTTTTTAGCCAATCTCAGCAGCGCTTCAATCCGGCAAATTTCAGGAAATTTCGGAAATTTTCATCTAGCGGGAACGGATAAAAAACATCAAAGGGATATATGCAACCTCTTTAGATCATACATTTCACTGACTGCATCCCTTTAGAGCTACGCGTTGTGCGTCTGATTAAGTCCTAATATATGACCCCTGTTCTAATATGTGACAGATGTGATACCTGGCTAAATATGTGATGACTCGCTTGCCCCAATATGTGAAACCTACCCTTATGTGACCCGGCAAAGCTACTCTATATAACCACACCTGCCCCAACGAGTGAACACTGGCAAAATTATTAACAGTACAGTGAATCTGGTGGTGGAATTGATTGTACTTTTGTGATTGTGATTCTGATACAGGAGTTGATCGTTGATAGTGTGGTGATTTTGCAACAGGAATTGATGATTCTGGTGAATCTAATGCAGGAGTTGTGATGGTTCTAGTGATTCTGATACAGGAGTTGATAATTCTGGTTATTATTCAGCTGTGATTGATGGTCCTGGCGATTATGCAGCAAGAGTTGATGGTTCTGGTGATTCTACTGCGGGACTTGATGGTTCTGGTGATTTTCCAGCAGAATTTGCTAGTCTTGGTGGTTTTGCAGCAGTAGAGTTGATGGTCCTGGTGATTTTAATGCAGGAGTTGAATCCTTGTAATTCTAATGTCGAGGTTGATAGAATCTTGTAGCCCTTGTGGAAAGGAATTCGAATGTGATATCCCATAGGGCTTTTTGTCTTTTTTATTCTTTTATCTCGAACGAAGAGTCATTGACCGGCAAATAATCATATTCGTTAAAAAAGACTTTAGCTATGCGCTACAGACACAAGCTCTTTGTTCTTTTCTGTACTTTTCTTCTATGCGTGATGTTCACAGTATCAGACAAATGATCGCTTTTGTGATAATTCAATCACTTTTTTTATTTAAAACTTATCATTTTTTGGTCTGCAACAATTGAGGAAATAAATGTTGGCCATAAATTCATTTTTAGGGAAATTTTGTCCTCTCCCCCTCTAGTTTCAATGTTGAGAGTCAGTTTGCTGCGAAGAATTGACGTTATTTCATTTCCAATCCAACGATCCAACATTGAGTTCTGGGGGCGAGGTTAACTTTTTCACTGCAAACTAAGTACCTTTTTTGGCTAACTATCGATTGAAGGTCAATGCTGCAGGATCGCCAAGCCCATCAACTCCTACATTGTAATCAGCAGAAACATCAAAACTCCTACTGCAGAATCACCGAGACTATCAACTTCTTCTAGAGAATAACCAGAACCATCAACTCTTGTTGAGTTGAGTTGAGTCTTTTTCATTTTCTCAATTCTCTTGAGACATTGTTAGCTTCATTATACGAAACTTGTCGAGCATGATCTTGAAACATTCCTTTGCTAGTTCCAGAAATAATTTTTAAATATAACGAAGGAGTTAAAGCCCTTAAAGACACTTTATTTTTCTTCCCATTCTTTTCGAAAATGATATTTTGTTCTTCCAACGTTGTTTCTTCTTGAAACATCTATTCTATATTCAATTCACTAAAACGCCGTAAAAAGGCCATAATAATTAATTACCGTTAAAACTGCAACTGAACCACCGTCAACTGGTTATACGACAGATATAGAACAGCTGTTCTAGTTCATTCCGGCCGCAGTTTTCCTATACCATGCTTGAACATCAGTAGAAACAGAAAAGTTACTCCAAACACTGTTTCAACGTCCAAACAACGTTTCGACATAATTTGAAATTTTTACGATAATGTTTCCGCAGAAAGAATTACGTAATATGGATAGTAACGTATCAACCAATAAGAGAGTGCCATTTTACACTATTTTCTACTACAAAGAATAAATGTGGCGAAAATATTTAGTGCAGTTTCCCAGTGTCTTTACAAGAATTAAAAGAAAATTACCAAATCAGTAAACGCCGAGCGTCTTTTTAATGTCTAACATTTGGACGTTAGATAAACATTGAAATGACGTCATATGCATACTGGGTCCGAGTATGAGATGAATAAGTGCAAAATCTAATACTAAGGTGTAATTTACATTACAAAATGTGACGCAAATCCAGCAAAACCAGACCCCTGGTGTCTCGATGACTCACTGGGACAACTCCCGACTAGCCACCCCAGTAGAGAATGCGGTCAAACCCGTGAAGTGTTGGATCTCCTCTCTCCCGTCAGTGTTGAAACAAAGAAATTGAAAATGCGATGAAAAATTAATAGATTTTAATGACCTCGCTGGAAAAAAACATCACCATTTAACCCACCCAGTGGGCTTAAAAGAAAGTTTTGATTTTATATATCTAACCTCATTACGCCTTTTGTATTCACTAGGGCACAGTGACAGGCCTGTCATACCATAGAGCCTTATATATACCAACCATAGAGTATATTTCATTTGTTCGTATAGAGTATTGTCTGCGGTGATAATAAACCTTTGCTTTGTGTCACACTAAAACACAATGCGTCATTTTGACGTCTGGAAAACATCATTTGAACGTTCAAAACAACATTGAGAATACATCATTTGGATTCTTTGCGTTGATTTTATTCCATTCCGATGCCCCCGATGTCTCAGTCGGGTGACAGAACCTCAATTTTCGGGTGGGAAATCTTCTAACTTTTCAAAAAATAGCGGCCTTTAGGGTGTGGTGCGTTTTTCCGCAATTCCTGCACCAGGTTGACCACCCGACAACTGACAACTGTCGGGTACTGTTACATGCCAAGGTCAAGCACCTGGCATGCAGCACCCGACAACTATCGGGGGACAAATTCCTTCATTATGGCAGCCGAATGTCGGGGGCATAGGCACGGTCTGTTTTATATCATTATTGCATCTCGTTTTTTGCGAATCATCATTGTCGATCGTTCGAAACATTCAGGCGATGCATCGTTCCATATTAAGCTTTTATGGGAATGGGCTGACGTAGCACATAGGTTCAAGTCAGGTTTCCCATTTAAGGAGACCTTGTAACAATCTTCACCACTGGCGGTCGGATTGAACCACCACCCAGAGTTTGCTGCGGTTGCACAAGTAGTGGTTCCAGCTTCAGGTATTTGGAATGGCATACCATTATGAAAAGCAAACAAGCTGTTTACGGTATCAGAATCGGCTAGTGTTGAATCGGCCGCTGCGTAATTACCGATTGTTAACCTAAGGATAAAATAGAAAAATGTTTTGATTAAAAACCCTTAGAGATTTTGCAGTGTTTTTGAAATAAATGAAGATTTTCCATAATTTATTTGTAGAAAATCCAAACTTCAAATCAGAACAATTTGGTAAAAGCTTTCGGGTTTTTATGCCATGGAATTAAGTGGTCTCGAGCTATAACGAAAAGGTTTCGGTCCGGTAAAAGTTAACGAATCTGGGAAGTAGGGGAAGGGAGTTATTTATGAGGCCCCCCCAGCGACCCCAAAATTCACGCTATCACGCCAATTTTTTCGCGATTTCACGCCATCACGCCTGAAAAATTCGATTTTCACGATCACGCCTGAAAATCAAC